>APFE030775319.1:9504-141903 GCA_000404065.3 Pinus taeda
GCAATTTTAATTCATGCAAGTGTGTTCAACCGGTTGATTGTAGATTAGTTTTTCTTTACATGTTCTTGTATTTGCTTATTAGTTTTTGCTCAAGATTTTTAATGTAGTTTTTGCATCAAGTGGTGATCTGAGACATGCTTCCTCTGCTGAACTTTGGTTTTTATTCCAGTTGTTATGCTTTTATTTTAGTGAGATTTGTTTACTGCTTTTAGATAGTTTATATATCAGTTCTTCATGCTACATGACGATATCTCGGTGCCTTTAGCTTAACCCCATTTTAGAAGTTAATTGGCGAGCTATTGGATTGTAGGTGAAGTAATCTGATTTTGCTTTCATTAGCCTGCAAGTAGATAGTTTAGACATCAGTTCTTTATGCTACATGACGATATCTCCAGTGCCTTTAGCTTAACCCTGTTTTAGAAGTTAATTGGCGAGCTATTGGATTGTAGGTGAGGTAATTGATTTTTCTTTCATTAGTCTACAAGTAGATAGTTTAAATGTCATTATTTCATGCCATATGACGATATTTCTGGTATCTTTAACTTAACCCTGTTTTAGAAGTTAATTGACAAAATATTGGAATTATGGGTGAAATCAGTGACTAGTTTCTAACTTCTTTATTTTTTTGTCTTGAGTGCAATAGCTTAGATTTATTTTATGTAATTAGATGGACAGCAGAGATAGTAACGTCATTTTCAGTACTTCATAGTTAGCTTGATTTATGTAGCTACATGTTTACACTTTTGTTCAAGTTCTGATTTTATAGATAACATATTTTGAGATCTTTGAAGTGCTAAGTTTGGAAATTATCAGAAGAAGCATAAACCTTGTCTTCAACTATACATCCACACTTGATCTTTAAAAGCATTCTTAAAACTTTAAACTAGGATTTCCATTGCATTAGAATACTTTAGGAGACCAACAAGAACAAAACCCCAAAACAACATAAACTATAAAAAAACGAAGTAAGAAAAGGTTAACTAATCACATATGGTGCACCACACTTCATTAGTTTACGATAACTAGATTGATAATTTATGTAGAGCAATTTAAGACGTTAAATTGACTAGACAGTCCCTCTCCCTCATTCACATATATCACACTCATTCCCCTCATTATAACCCCATTCAGCATCCCTCCCACCTGGGTCCACATCCCTCCACTAGGTCCACACAGGGTTAGCCTTCCCCTTCCCCTTGCCCACACCTTGGGTCAGGCAGGGAATGATTCCCCAGAGGTTGATGCACCTAAAAAGAAAATTAAAAGTATAATTGACCACATTCAATAGGAAATGTACCACAAAATGGAAAATATGGTTGGGACAAGCACATTAATCACGTAGGAAAAATCCAATACATGATCTTTGTCCCATCATCATGGTCACCTTGGTTTCTACAAGCTCTATTAACCTCCTTTATATCATTTAGGAACCCATGATTGTCCCAACCCTTGTTGGGAAATGAACCACCCTACCTTAAATGGGGTATGCACTCCTATGTCTTACACATCATGCTCTTACCCCTTGAGCCCTAAGTAGTTAATTAAAGAAAAATCATAAAAGGAAAAAGGTATATAAAGAAGGGTGGAAAAATCAAGGCCATGCCACCTCATGTACCACGATTTCTCCCTCCTATACATTATATACCCATGTGTGGGCTTCCCTTTTTTCTAACTACCCTTGTACCTCATCATGTGGCCCAAGGATACCCCTTTTCATTCCCTACTTCATTCATCTATTTACCAAATTCCACCACCTTTTAAAGGATTTACCTTGGACATATTATCCCCTTGAGAAGTGGAAACTACCAATAGCATACTTAGTTAAACTTGTTTGGAAATTGGAGTCATTGGAACTTGTCGAAGCCCATTATGGAAGGGGATCCCATTATGAAGTCCCCACCTATTTTCCATGGTTTTCAATCTATTTTAACCAATTTCCTTGATGACTTGTTGTACTGGAAGGATATTAGACACATTGGATCTTATGCAGGATTGCAAGTGGTCTCCATCTTGGGTTTTGTCTCCCTACATGAGGTCCTGGCCTTCCAGAGGGATATATTGGAAGATGTAGGGTGTGTGTTGATAGCCATGGGCCTCCATAGTAGTAGAAAAGACTCCATCAACCCTTTGAGATGTTTAGAAAATGCTCGAGATTCACCTATTGCACAAGGAACATTCACCTGGTTCACCTTTTCCCAGTGAGCCCCATAGTTTCACCATGCACTTGGAAGATGATTCAAGAACTGTATGCTGGAATAGAATAATTTACACTATCATCTAAGCCCTTGTGGATGGTCTACAAGAATATTTGTCTCACTTGGGGACTCATGCAGTCACTTGTGTGCCCTCACAGCCATGTGGAGAATAAGGGGCTGACCCCTTGGCCATTAATTTTTAAAGTCCAAATCATCATTCTGGAACTTATGGACTTGATCAGGCCTCTTAGAGAGCCGAACAACATGCATTATTGATCATTCTACCTCTTGGGAGTCTTATTATTTTATTTATGAGCTAGTTTGGTGGGTTTTCACCAATAGATAGTTGATTGCACATTATTTTAGTTGACGGGATAATGTAGGATCAAATTAGGTAATTCAAACTCCTAATGAGTGTATAAATAGGAGATACATGAATTCATTTGTATCATCACTTAGGCAGGATCATTCTCTCTCTTGAAAATTTCACATTTCTTTCTTCAAGGATGAATTAGAGTAGGGATGAATTTTGATGTTTGGATTGGACTTTCTTATCTTGGATTTTATTTATTGGAAGATGTATTGATGTTTGGATATATTCTCTTACATGTAAGTATGATATTGAATATATTTTTCCTTTTCTTAGTCACATACTTTGATCATGATATTTTCCCTATTTTGGGGCTAATTGTTGCATGCATTTACTGCTTCATTGTGGAATTATGTTTCTATATAGAATATGTGTATATATGGGACATGTTTGTTGAATGAATTTTCCTAGAGATACTATTTATCTTGATAAGCCATATTCATTTTCAAATGAATTATAAACGCTTTAAGGTCACTTTCCTTTTCTGCTCTAACATGGGAAAAAGTTTCCCTTAGAGCTTCCTTGAGCTAGAAGCGATATCCTTCTTTACAATTCTTCTTGAATCCATATCCCCAATATGAATTAGGCACTGATCCACCATAAGGTGATCATCTTAAAAAATTGTCTTCACCATTTTCCCTTTTTTTCTAGGTCTAGCGATGTTGGGACACCTAGGGCATCACTTTCCCGATCAGGTAACCATAGTAGAACTACGATCTCCTAGCCTCTACTACATTGGTGTGTCTTTAAGGTCTCCTCCAGATTTGAAGAAATTTCGATGGTGGGAGTGTGAGATATCCCAAGTCCTAGCTTTGAGATAAACGTTTGCCCTGGTGTTCCCTATGCTAGTACCTCATAGGATCAATTTGACACTTCTAAGTGAAAAAGATTGTTTTTATCCTTTCCCCATCCTTGTCTGGGTTAAGATCATCATTAGTTGCTAAACTCCCTCCCCTTAACCTAGGCTGGGTCAACTTGGTCCCATGTGGTCCCATATGTTTGAAAAGTTAATTCTTCAAAAACCACTTGGGAATTCAAGTTCAATAGGATTTTAAGTATTTGGAAACTCCTTTACAACACATATTCCTTAAAAATAGGCCTTAAATGTTCACCTCCTTCTCCTAGAAAGCTTTGTACCTTGCTTGAAGAGAAATCAAACTCCATCTTTAACCTCCTTCTAAGAAAATGGTCATTAAGGTCACTTCACATTTATTTATTTTTCATCCTTCACAAGTGACTTTCTATATATCAAGTCTCCTCCCATTGGTGAAATTACGTAAAGAGTAGGGAGTCTTAGCTGAGGTGACAATGGGCTAAGTTCCATTATTTCCTTTGAACTAGCAATTGTCCCTTTAGGACACCCTTTTAGGTCCCTTGCTAGTTTGAGTAGTAATATTTTGGCACTATTTCCTGAGAAACGTGACATGTGTTTGGTTGCTCATATGACATATTGACAATATCATTATTGATTACTCCAGTAGAAGAAACAAGCCCTGGTTCTTCAGTGAACTTCAAAGTGAATGCTTGTAGGGTGAAGCAAGCATTCGTTAAGGAAATTTTAGTTCACCCTAGTGAATCCCATGATATCAATATATAAAGATCAATGAATTGTAAAAATATTCATGAGTGGTTTCTTGCTTTCGATATCACATGGGTTCTAGGATACCAAAATGGATTGTAGTGGATGTTTATGCAAAATATGCCACAATTTAGGGGTGATCCATCCACAAAAATGGACCACATAGAAAAACTTTTGAAGCATGCTTCCAAAGTCAATATGGATCATTTAGACAGACTCATGGAGTTATTTATTTCTACTATCGAATACAAGAATCAAGGTTGGATCGAATTGTGTGATCCTGAAAGAATTTCATCATTTATCAAGTTGCTCAAAAAATTCATAGAGTATAAGGGACCCAAAATCCAATACAATGAAGTTTCTTGTGAAAGCCTAGAGGAAGCCCTCTAAAGGGAAGGCCTTGTTAGTCATGATGTAGAAGTCAAGGATAACCTTAGGGATCTTAGTGATGAGCATGGAGATTAGTCCTCATTAGGTCCACATTATGAACAAGAAACACAAGCGTTGGGAAGGATGAGTTTGTGGCAAGTGAAATTGATACGAACCTTACATTTCTCAATGATATTACTCTCGATGAATCCTCTTTTGAGAACCTTGAGAAAGATAATCCCATTAGTCCCTTGGAAGATAGCATTCAAGACTATTTCGACATTGAAAAGGAGAAGTGAAAAATCATTGTTCCTGAACTTGACTCTGCTCCCATTTATAAAACTGACAAGGAGAATGAAGTTTAGATTGGTCCTCCATTTCTCCCACGCATTATTTGTGATGATACATCCATAGATACCCTTGGGAAGAAGAATTATCATTTTCCCTTGCATGAAAAGGAGCAATTGGATATTATTAACTCTCCTTTTTGGGAAGACTGTATCTTTGGAAACAACAATGATATGATTTATAAGGCCCTTTCTCATACCTACCTTCCTTATGACTTCGGGAGTATATTAAAATCACTTGAGCCTCTAGAGTTGGATTTTTAGGTAAAGGATCTTGTTGATAATTCACCTTCACCTTTTCCGTTTTCTATATTTCATAATCTTGAGTGTTCATCAAGTGATTCCCTCATCCCTTGTCATACAATCTCATGTGATCGTGGTCCCTTTCCCCTTTCCAAGTATAGTGTCGAGGAAGAGCCCCTCATTGATTATACTTAACCTCCTTAGACACACCTTGAGTGTTCTTATCACTCCATGACCTCCCCTCTCCAATCTGGCCATTGCCTTGAGAAACCTATTTGTTTCAATCCTTCTTTCACTCACCCTTAGTTCCCCTCTCATCACAACCTTGTGGCATATACGAAGCATGATATTATAAACAATGATTGTGATAAGTAGATCTTAAGAGTGATCATTCAATCCACCATTGTGTACTGTTATACAATGTTTTTCCACACCTCCTGTTCACTTCCTATTCCACATCCTGAAGTCCCAAAATTTTGAAAATTGTGAAGTGTATTCATCATGAAACAAATACCAAAACATACCCAAAGAATGGAAGGAAAAATGCACCGAGTCAATTCTGGAGAAGATTGACTGAAACCCTAAATTTCAGGACCAATGCTCATTGCTCCACTTCCTGCCCATGTTGATGTCACGCTGCAGTTCTTTGAACTAGTGCTTCTAGTGTAGGTTTTGGTATAAAAACCCATGCTTAACCTCTTCTGGCAGGATTTCTCAAAATAGAGGAGAAGCTCTGTATGCTGGAAACTTCGAGAAACAATGTGTTGGATGTTGTTGGGTAGAGATATGGTCGATCTCTCCCATTTGGAGCTCTTGATCCTGCCTTTAAGGGCCTTCCCCTTGAGATGTGGACCTTCCTCCATATTTTGTGGATCCCTAACTCCCTCTCCCTTCCTATAAATCAAAACCCTTCCATCCCCAAATGGTTGGTCATTGATTTCCTGCATTCCTATGTTGAGATTATGCCTAAATGCTTCCCATCTAACTTTGAGAAGGAGTTCTTAAACAGTCTTGGCCTAGACTTGGACATTCACCAAAATGAGGTCTCCAACATCAAGGAAATGGTTGTATGATTCCCTTTTTTATTCATTAATATATAAATTTGATGTTCACTTTCCATAAATGTCTAAATATTTATGCATTTACCTCGATACTCCTTGATCTATCAAGTAGTTTATGTTTGATATACACTATGTATGCTCTTGTATCTTGTATTGTCCTTTGATCTATCTTGTAGGTATTTGGACGTAGAGAATAAGCATGGGATGAGCCTGGAAGCTAGGGGATCGAAGCCATCATGAAAGGATTGAGCAATTAGCATCAAAGCAAGGTAGGTTTCTCTCTCTCTCTCTCTCTCTCTCTGCATTTTAAACATAAGCTAGGAAATCCTACTGTTACACAAAAATATCGTCACCTTGATTATTTGCAGTCAGTGTAGGCATATCATCACCTATACTAGCTTCCTAAGCAAGTCTTAAACCTCAGCTCTTCAAAACAAGCTTGAGAAAAGAGAGAAAGACATCAAAAAACAATGTAACTCTGGTTCCGCACTTTCTCTTACTTTTGTCTGCGGGCCCGCACCTTTTGTTCAAGTTATCTGCGTACTTATACGCTCTATATGTAAAGGGGAGGGTGCGTACCCCTGTAAAAGTCAAAAGGCGCAATCTTTATCTTAAAAAAACTCATCTTGGGTTAATTCTAGAGTTTTCTAGAAGCATTTGTTACGTGGATTGTTCGCTCCAAGTGGTTCATGCATCCCATCATAGGAGGAACTAATCCCTTGTTGAGAGGAGCTATCCCTTTGAAGGAGGACTCTATCCCTTTGAAGGAGGAGCTGGTAACTGATCTCCATTGCACTATAAATTGAGGCATTGGGTCAGTGGCCAAGGAGGTTAGAAGCTGAACTTTTGAGGGTAAATGCTAGTGAAATCAAGACTCCCTATTTGAGCTTAAGAGGAGAGATAGATCACATACCTTTTTTGCCCCATTAGGGAGTGAGTGAAGCTTTTCAAAGTAGAGGAGACTTCTTGTTGGACCCTGGAAGGAGCTTGTACAGCGTCAAGGCAAAGGTTGTAAGGTTCTTTTCTTTTGAATTAATACAATCAAAGCTCATTTTTCTCAACAAGTATCTTATGCTATTTGTTTCATGGACTCCTTGACTTTCATGTTAAATATGTTTTATAATATTGGATATTCAAGTGCTATTTAATCGTTTGCCTTGTTTGTGCTTGTAGGTTTGCGACAAAGGAACTTACTTGGATCAAAGGAGCGAAGGCATCTCCGAACTTGTGTTGGACATGAGGTAGGCCCTTAAACACATTTGTTTACCATTATTGATAAAGCACATTTAGAGAAAGATAGTGTCTGGTTGGTTTGTTTGTCATTAGGTCTTCATTAGATTCTAGGAAGGTCTGTCTTGTCCGCAAGATCGACTAATTCCACGTGACAGCAGGAAAAAGAGGGGCAGAAGATCCATGAGTGAATCCATCCAAATGGTAGGAGAAATGCTCGTGAACTCAGGACGAGTGGTGCCATTATCAGAGGTATTCCACCAACCAACCAAATTGTTGAAATGATAATCACGACCTGGAATATAAGGGGTCTGAACAGTAAGGGGAAACAATGATATCTCAAAGAAATATTGTGGAAACATAAGCCCAGTGTTATGTTAGTACAAGAAACCAAGATTAGTGAAATAAAGATGAAGGAGATCATGGGAAACTTCAAACCAAGGTATGAGGTAGTAGCGCAAGATGCTACTGAAGCGCAGGAGGATTGGCAATACTCTGGAATCCATAGGAAGTCAGATTCAAGGACTGGACAAGTATGCCAAGAATACTATTTGGAAAATTCAGAAACATTGGATCCAAAGAATGGGTCCTTCTCTCAGGAGTCTATGGCCCACATATCCCAGGAGAAAGGAAAAAATTCATTAATAACATGAAAAAAGTGAGAGGATTGTATCATAATATTCCATGGATAATAGGAGGGGAATTTAATATGATCAAATCCCTAAATGAGAAAAGAGGAGGAGTGATGTTTGGGGATACCATAAATGATCAGAGATTAGTGGATCTCACAACTACTAATGGAACTCATACTTGGAATAATAGAAGAGGAGGCAGACATCAAATCACATCAATACTAGATAGATTTTTAATATCAGAGGAGATAGTAAGTAGAGACATCTTCATGGAAGCAATGATACTACCTAGGATGGGATCAGATCACTGGCCGGTGAAATTGGAGATTGAACTCAAAGTTAGCCCTAAAAAGCGACCTTTCAGATTTGAAGCGTTTTGGCTTAGGGACCCCAAATTCATAAGCAAGGTAGAGGAATGGTGGACACAGAGCGAACAAAGGGACAGGAATAGAATGCAAACGTTCCAACACAAACTAAAGGAAATCAAGCAAAGCATCAAGAAATGGAACCAACAGGAATTTGGAAACATAATGAAGGACTAACAACAGCTAACTCAAAAGATGGAAGAAATCCAAAAAGAAATTATAAGAGAAGGGGGAAGCCCTGATTTAGAAGCAAAAGAAGGCGGATTGGTCAGCTAAATAGAGGAACAAAGGAAACAAGAAGAGATCTTATGGCGACAGAAGTCAAGAGTGAACTGGTTGAGAGAGGGAGAAAGGAACACTAATTTTTTCCAAAAAGCAATGATACAGCACAAGCAGAGAAACATAATATTCTCTCTAAAAAATGAAGCTGGAGAAAGACAAACCCAACATGAGGAAATGTAGGAAACCCTGGTGCGGTATTTTAAAGACCTCCTAACGGAACCTCAAGAGGATCGACAGACGACAATGAGTAGAATATGTAATGAGATCCCCAAGATAATAACTAGAGAGCAAAACCTTACGATTATGAGAGTAGTCATGATAAAGGAAGTGGTGAAAGGGCTAAAGAAAAATAAGGCCCCAGGACTGGATGGCTTTACAATGGAATTCTAACAAGCAGCCTGGAAATTTATAGGCAATGACATTGTAGCCGTGGTGGAAGAATCCAGAAGGAACCAAAAGGTATGTCAAGGTCTAAATGCTACCCTTCTCTCCCTCATACCTAAATCCTCTAAGTCTGATGAACCACAGGGGTTTAGACTGATTGCATTGTGTAATGTTATCTATAAAATTATCTCTACAATAATCGCTAAGAGACTGAAACTGATTCTTTCTAGTATTATATCACCTGAGAAAATAGGCTTTGTAGAGGGTACACAGATTCTAGATGGATTGATCGTATCCCAACAAGTGGTACACTTGTTAAAATCCAAAAAGATGGTAGGGGTGATGTTCAAATTGGACCTATCCAAAGCCTATGATAGATTAAACTGGGAATACCTAAGGAAAGTAATGGAAGCTTTTGGGTTCTGTAGAAGATGGATAGATTGGATTTCAGCAATGATATCTACCCTGGTCTCTTCAAGACTCCTAAACGGAACCCCGACGTCCACCCTCAATGCCACAATAGGGTTAAGATAGGGAGACCCTCTATCACCCTTCCTATTTATTATAGCAGCTGAAGGTCTAGGACGATACATTAAAAAGGAAGTACAAGAAGATAAAATCAAAGGGATAAGGGAATGGGGAAATGAGCTCCCGATCACCCATCAGCAGTTCGTGGATGACATTATGCTATTCTATAATGTGTCACTTAGGGAAGTCAAAAGACTGAAGAACATTCTGGACCTGTTTATGGAAGCCTCAGGAACTCAAATTAACAATGAGAAATCATGTGTTTACTTCTTTAACACAATTGGAAATTTCAAATCTTATCTATCAAGGATGATGGGTTTTAGGGAAGGGGAGCTTCCAACTAAATATCTAGGCATACCTTTGACAATCAACTCATTAAAAATGGTAAATTGGAAACACACTATACAGAAGATGCAAGGCAGGATAGCCAACTGGGCGTTCAGATCTCTAAACCTGGCAGGAAGAATAGTATTAGTAAAAGCTATCATGAAATCCATACCAATCTACCAATTATCGGGGATGGCAGCACTAAAAGGAGCATGCTCCAAAATGGTAGAAATATTGAAGAAATTTATATGGGGAGGTTCACAACAACAGAAAAATGGGCGTTAATGTCATGGCAAGGGATGACTAGAAAGAAGGAGGAGGAAGGCATAGGATTGAAGGACCCATACCTCACTAACCAAATTATGGGAGCCAAATTATGGTAGAGATGAATGACTGGAGGAGGGGACCTCTAGAAACAAATATTGACCAAGAAGTATAACATGTCAGGAAGAACTGAGGAGCTCTTGAGAAACACTGATAAATGGAGAGGATCCAATGTCTAGAACTTGGCCAGTGAGAACAAGGATATCATCACAAATCACGCCTTCAGGGAAATAAGAGATGGCAAAGCAACAAATTTTTGGGATGAAGCATGGAAACAATGGGATAAATTAAATGGAAAGCAAGAACTTAGAACTATTCTACGGTATTCAAAAGATGCAATATTAAATAGAGTGAAGGATTACTGGAAGAATGAAAACAATGAGGAGAACTGGAGAGTTTGGAAAAACCCAGAAGAATGGGGACAAAATATTGAAGAAGATCAAAGACATCGCAATATGAAAGAATCGGAAACGCGGAAGATTCCAATCAGAGCGGGACTAGACATCCTGAGATGGGGTTACACAATGAAAGGTAATTCCACGGTAAAGGAGGCATATTATTTAAAGGCCAAAAAGGAATAGGAAGGGAACCAACACTTGTGGAAACAAATTTGGAAGAGCAAGTGATGGCCGAAAGTGGCACATTTTCTATGGTTAACATGCAAAGGTAGAATCTTGAGATGGGATCAATTACAAAGAAGAGGGATGCAGGGACCAGCCCGCTGTGACCTATGTAAGCAGGAAAATGAAAATATAGAACACCTACTGAATGTTAGTTTGCACAAAGACAGTGGGAAGCTATCTATGAAGTCTTTGGAAGGACGGATAGGAATCCATAGAGCATAAAAGAGACGGTTCAACAATGGGGACGTGGTCACTTTATCAGTCAGGTCCTAAATAGAGCATGGGGGCTAGTTGTAGGTTTCAATCTATGGATGAAATGGAAGGAAAGGAACAGAAGGATCTTCAAGAATGAAACATTTACACTGGAGAAGGTATGGGGAGGGGTAATTGAACATATACGAGAAACCATACTAGTAGAAGAATGGAAGCAAGAAGACTGGGAGACCTTGCTGCAGGAAACTAGTATCCTAAAAAATATTAATTTAACCAAGGAGATGGTGGGAGCGAATGCATGGAAAAAAATAAGTATAAACGGGGTATTGTCCCAGAAGTATAGCAGACCAGCAGAAGGCTTCAACAAATTAAATTTTGATGCAGCATCCAAAGGCAATCCAGGTAATGCAGGGATAGGTGGCATCTTCAGAGACAGCCAGGGCAGGACTCGTCTGTTGTACGCGGCTTATGGAGGTATGATGAGCAACAATGAAGCAGATCTCATGGCAGCTAGACAAGGGATGAGAATAGTTGTGAGGGTCAGATACAAACAATTAGAAGTGGAAGGGGATTCATTAATGGTAATCAACATGATGAGGAAACTATATAATGGAAGAACTTGGGACAAGATTTGCCACAACTGGAGAACAACGAGTCTCATACAAGAACTGGGTGAAATCATGAAAACATTTTATTACTTAATAATCAAACATGTAAAAAGAGATGGAAATAAAGTAGCCGATTTCCTAGCCAATTGGGGAAGTGACCCACAATCTGGACATATGGAACAAACATGGCTTATACACCCAAGGGATATCAGAATGGACCTGTTAAATGAAATATTAACCAAAGATGAAGAAAAGGCATAATCGAAATCACAAGGAGTATAAGAGGCCCCCGATCGAGGTTACCGAGGAAGTAAAGAGCCATAATGGTGATGTTAGAAGAGGGACGGAGCGAGGACTACTCACTGCAGCTCACATGAGTGAAAGAATGAACGTGGAGAGGTACCGCCGAATGGTTAAGAGAAGTGGCATAAGGAATGTCAGGATGAGAAGAGGTGGGAAGGACGGTGATGAAGGAAGGATGGGACAGCAGGGTGGAGGTAGGAGGTATGAAAGGGGGAGTAAGGTAGAAAGGAAGGTTATAAGGAGAGAGATAAGAAGAAGGAGCGTGACGAGGAAGCCAAGCAATCAGCCAGAGTTCAGGAAGCGAATCACCGGGTATGTATACTACCTATACTCTGTAATTCGAATTGCCAATTGCAGAATGTTTGGGGGGGTTAGAAACAGGGGTATGGGGGATAAGGAAATGCTTGGTGAGCAAATTTAGTTACGTAATCAGTATGGGACTTGGGGGAAGGAAGAGCCTGGTAGTTAAGCTCTGAGACAGGAAAATGGAAAGAGCATAGATATTGACAAGAAGAGGCGGGATGAGTCCAAAGCCATGGACATAAAGGGAGATAGAGAAAGGGACAGGGAGGATGTGAGGCTGGAGAGTTTGGAAAGATTAACCACGTAGGGAGGCCGGATAGGGGAGGGAAACTTGGGTTGAGGAAGAGAGTGAGCCTGGGAGGGTGAATCGAGTGAGAATCCTAGAAAGAAGGAAAATACCTCCCAAGGGGGGATCACTGATGGGAAAGAGAGTGGAGCCAGACTACATGGGAGGAGGGGAGAGAATTCTTATATTCAGACTCATGGGTTTACCATACTGAGGAAACCTCGAGCAGGGGAAAACAAAACTAAAGAGGGAGACCAAGGAAGTGACGGAGAGACCGATATCAGAAACCTGAGTGAGAAGAGGCAAGGGGGAATAGGGAGAAGGGATGGAATAACCCATCGGGAGATTTGCAGACACAGAGGAGATAGGGGAGATAGGCAGAAAATTCTAGAGTTTATGGGAATTTGGTCGAAAGACGATTTCATCCTAACCCATTACTTCTCGTCCCATGAACAAATAGAAGGAAGCAACGATATGACAAGGACAGTCCGAGGTTGTGGTCAGGGATGCAGAGGAAGGACAAATAATAGCATGCGCCCCAGGTCAGTGGTACCCCTAGCAAAATACGGGGTTGTCATCCCATGGACGAGACAGTGCATGAAGTGGCTAGAGCCTACATGCGAGACACAGATGAAGGCATCAGGAAAATAATTGATGAGATGGAAGATAGTGAGAAGGAAGAAGATTCTGAGGAAGAGATGGAAGAGTGGAGAGACTTTGTTTCTAACCCTGGAAATACTAGAGGTTGGATGTCTTAATACAAGCAGAATCTTCACTTATATTGGCTCATGAAGAGGTTGATGTGTAAGGTAGTGGAGCAAGTCTCCAAGGGTATGGCTTTAATAATCAGGGACATGCCTGATTACAAATGGGACTTGCAGACTATTCAATTTCAACTCTGTAAACAAGAAATTTGCCTGGACTGCATAGAGAGACACATCCCCAGTATAGTGGACAGGACACTAGCGCATGCTAGCTTAGCAGAAAATCTAGCAGTTGTTCAGCCAGACCAGGATCAACCGGAAGAATAGACTGAGCATATGTTCTCAGGTCACTATTGTTTTTTAGCGGTTGGTTTTTCTTATATTTGCATGTTTGTGGGAACAATAGGTAAAAAAATGGACTTTAAATAGTTCTGCTTACATAGCCTGGGTAGAAAGACTTATAATTTACCAATTTTGGATGGCGTATAATATGCATAGGTGGCCAACGGACTTGGTTTCCCACTGGGCAAGTTGAGGCCACCTATTGACAGTATGTGTATTCAGCTTGTTTTATTATAAATAGAAAAAGGACCTACCTAAGCTTACAAAAAAGAAAATTTGATCGTTTTGCAGTTGCAAGATACTTTGCTACTCCACAATGCTCCCAATATGTCTCTCTTGCAAATGATCTCTCTTTTAATTAAACCCTAACATAAATTGTAAACAAAAAATTTAGTAAAATAAACAATAAATTTTAAATTGTTACTATGCAGGATTTTGAGTGAATCACCATACGTTTCAGCTTCTGATCTTCTGAATAGTTCTACTGCTCCAAAGTATTATGTTGCTGCACAATGCTCCTAGTATGTCTCCCTTGCAAATCACTCCCTTGAAATTTTTGGAAAAATAATGAAATAGTGAATAAATTTTTTCTATTTAAAAGACTTTATGAAATTAGATTTCAAAAAATCAATCGTCACTCATTTTTTAATCTAAAACAAATCGTCATTTTTTTTTTACTTTTATCCGAACATCTGTGCATTCGATTGTAAAAAAACCAGTGCATTTATAAGAAAAACACACCGACATTTCCAGGGCACCAACATGATCCAATTCTTTTTTACTTTTTATTTTTGAAATTTCGAAATGGTGTGATTAATTTTTTTAACACAACAGTGAGGTTTGTATTTAAATGCGTCAGTGTTGTAATTTTTATAAGAACACCAAGATGGTTGAATTTGTTTTTATTTTCTAAATTCTGGAAAGAAATATGTACTTGTGCTATTTTTTTAAACCCATTGGTGTATTTTTATACAAGAGCACCGATATGATAACATATTTTATATTTTTTGGAATGTAAAAAACTGGTGCAGGTATTATTTGAACGCCTTGGTGTTGTTATGATTTGAACGCATCAGTGCAGTTTGTTTAGATATGTGCACCAATAAGGTTTAAAAGTTATTTGAAATTTTATTCTCACATAAAATGGTATATTAATCTTAAATTACCTTTTAGGATGCATCCACATGAAGTGCAATAGTTGATAGTATACATTTTCTACTTAAAGTCACGTTATTCTTGAAAAATGGTTTGAAAACTAGTTTGAAATTCAAATTGTGGTTATATGGTTCTCGAAATTAATTTTATATATGAACACAAAATTTTATTTCTATTTTTTCTCAAATGCAGGGACAAAATCTCGATAATATCAAATGGTCAATTCTTTAAATTCCAGCTCGTTCCATTTTGCTGATCAAAGTCTTTCGTGGAGTTCTCCCTTTTCGTCTCTAGTAAGTTCAAATTTATTTTTGTTTCAATTATCTAATTGAATTTATTTATCTTTAATCAAAGTCAATTTGAATAAAAAGGTATCCAAATTTGCAAGATCCTGATTCAGAATCAAGTTCGAATGCAGAAAATATTCCTCCATTTCAAAAACATCAGCAACTCTTATCAGGAGCAGCGTATCACAAGTAGTTGGTAGATGAAAATGGACAACCTATTCACCCTGCCAATTGGAACATGGTAGCCATGGCATCTTCTAGCCACAATCATGGATCAATGATGGTAATAATTATTTGGTATAATGTAATTTCAACAATCCAATTGCATTGACATGCTTACTAATATCATTGATATTGAACTAATGATGTTCAATATTTTTTGAAATTAGGATTCTAGTGATGATGATTGACCCACCTACCATATTTTGGTGCACCCCACTACAACGTATACTCTAGAGAAGACTGCAATAAGAGAAAGACTCAGAGAGGAAGCATACAAAGAATGGTTGAATCAACCATCTATTTAATTCCCACTACATCCAGGTTCACCAATTAGGAATAACTACAACAACAGTAGTTCTTCATCACAAGTTGGGGGCAATCAAATAGAGGTTGGTATGGATGCTTAATTATGGGGTACAACTACTATGGAGTCAATTTTGTTAGATGCATTCCAAAATGATGAGCTAGGGGATGATTCTCATATCATTGATACCTTATTCAAAAGCCTGGAATCTGCTTCCACCACCCCTCTTTGGACTTGGCGGCAAGTCAAAGTCTACTCAGTTGGGGACAACGATGTTGTTGTACAACTTGAAAGCAAAGTTTGGCGTGTTGAATGCATGCTTCTCGGTAATATTGAGGTAACTCACATCCATGATCGATCAGGTCCCTTATATTTTGAGAAATATTTTCACACAATCAACATTAAAAATGGTCGATTTTTCGAACATTAAATATTGACATTGTACAATTATATTCCCCACCAACTGCAAGTTATTCAAATATAAGGTTCTTTTGAGTGATAATGTCTTGTCGGGTAGCTGCGAAGAGGCAAAGTACTTGTTGAAAATGTTCGGTGTTGAGTACATATCATATTATGCATTTCTGAATAATTGTATTATATATAGAGGAGAATATGCAAACAAATAGATGTGTCTGAAATGTGGGCATGATAGGTACTGTAATTGAAAAAAATAGGTAAATCACATGCTCCTCCTCATAAGAAATTCATGCACATGCCTATAATCCCAAGGATTCAAAGACTCTTTCATCGCAAAGAATTAGCTATGTTGCAGGGATCAAATGCCTCACACAGAAGTGAGTCAGGAGTTATGTGAATCCAAATAGATTCAATATCCATGAAGCATAAAGAGGATACATGGCCTGAAAATTTCAAGGATGAAGTATGAAATCTATGATTCAACATAGCCATGGATGGCATCAACCCATATTCCCTCCAATATACCCACTATTTTGTTTGGATTGTAGTAGTGATTAATAACAATAGCCCCCCATGGTTTTCCATGAAGAATGAACATCTTATATTGGCTCTCACAGTCCCTGGTAGAAGACAAGTGAAGAATATGGATGTCTACTTAAAACCATTGGTAAATTAATTGAAGGAATTATGGGAAGGGATACATGTGTACGTTGTATCAAGACCCATCGCAACATATAGGAGTTTTACGTTGTATGACATATGTGCTTACACTATATTTGATTATCCAGGGTTGGGAATTTACTATGGTAAATAACATTTTTATTGACTTGTTTATATATGTAACAATATTGCTTCACATGTCCACATGGGGTAGCTCAAGCGGCAATGGCCGTGGAAATGAAGTCTCACCGAACCGGAATTCTTGGGTTCAAATCTTGGGCTACCCTTCCCCCGTTGAGGGGTACTTAATGGACATGTAAATCGGAGAGTCCCGCCCCAGCGTACAAAAAAAAAACAATATTGCTTCACATATTAATTTAATTCACTACAATTGTTCTGATCTTGGTTGCTAACATGTTGGCCTGTATACAATAATTTCACAAGTCTTGTAGCAAAAGGGTATCATGGATGTGAATGTTGTTGACCTTCTTTGAAGGCTAGGTGGTTCGACCACCTACGAAAGCTAGTGTATGATTTCTCCAGGGTATTCCTCCTAGAAGAACACCCTTACAAAAGAAAAACATCCTCTTTCAATGGTAAACCAAAGAGAACCCAAAGACTTGCAATAATGACAGTGGTTGAATGGATTAGAGCATATAAGAGAGAGAGTAGGAAAAGGAGTTTGTATAAACGTTTGATTCAAATGGGGAGCCCATGTTCGATGATCCATAATTATTCGACACCTATGCTGAGAAATTTCCCATTAGGATGAAAAGGAAATATGTATTTTATGAGCTCCCACATTGGGAACATATTAAGATTTCCCACTCGCTATATCCCATGCATATATTTAAAAATGTTTCATATTCTTTATGGAGGCACATATCATTGAAAGAAAGTGACACATTGGTTTAAGAGAGAGCTTATTTATTCAAAAACTAAAAAGAAACATTGGCCAAGACAACAAAATAGATGAGAGGTTGGTCCCTCTTGGTCTTTCAAAAAATATTGTGTCCCATGGATTTTAAAGAAATATGATCTTTCTTTGGCAAAGGAAGTTATAATGAGTGTGAGGGTGCCTTCTTTATATGGGTCTTCACTATGGTGTTGCTTCACTGTGGAAGACCGTTTGTCGAGGTTGACATCACATGACCATTTGCACCTTCTAAGAGTATGTATGTAAAAAACATGATTTTATTATTATTTTTTATTTTTATGCAATGGGATATTTTATAATTAATTTTTGTATAATGTACTATTTATTGTGCAGTGGAATTATCCTCTGTTCATGCATGGGTGTTTGAACCATAAATTCCTCCAAGTCCTATGACATGCCATATCTAAATTATTTGCATTTGTACGTTTGATCACATCAAAGGATATTCATATGGCTAACATTCCACAGTGGCGTTAATAGACAATTGAGATTGTTTGTATGTTTGAGAAGGAATTGTCAATAAGTTTCATGGACTTGCATGTTCATCTTATAATTCACCTAGTAGAAGAGGTTGAGTTAGTTGGGGTGGTTTCTTGTCATTAAATGTTTTTCTTAGAGAGGTACATGAGGAAATTGAAAGGTTTTGCTTGACAAAGGGAAAAACCCGAGGGGTCTATGGCAAAGAGTTATATCTCATATGAGTCTTTTTATTATGCCTGTGAATACATCAAGCAGATCGACATCACATTAGGTGCGATGGTTTGGGACGACGAAAGGGGTGAAGACAAAAGAGAATGGGAGATTCTCGAAACGAATGGAAAGAGGCACATGATAAAGAGTAAGTGGCTTATCATTTGTCAAATTTCTACATAGTAACTATTCACATTGAACTTCGTATTACTGCATATTTTGTTCTCATATGTATTATATATGTGTGTGTGTGTGTGTGTGTGTGTTGGTTTTATTTCATCAATGAATTCAGAAATTGATGCCATCAACAAATTCATTCTTTACAATATGGAAGCAACACAACTATGGATCACATTGTAAAAACATAGGAGGAGGAAGTGGAACAATGATAGGAAGGAATTCAAATGGTGGAATGGTAGAAGTGTGCATTAACCTAATCATTTAAAAGAAAATATGCCAATGACATGCCCTAACAGTTAGATTGTTGATCAAGTCAGAGAGAAATATGGTGCATCTGGTCGTCATGTTGAAGAGGATGCGCTAAACATAGGGATTAGGTGTAGCAACTGAGTAATTATAATCTCTTTCTGTAAATTTTTAACTTCATACTACACCTTTGAATTGTAACACACACACACACACACATATATATATAAATTTCCCCAAGGAAAATTTGTAATTTTCATTAATGAGTTGAAAATTACATGATGTAGATGCTAGAAGCATATGTTGTATGTGTGGTCATGCCACTTTCTGTGTAGTGGTATCATAAATAAAACTATCCCAAGTTGCGAGACTATTAATATTTACATATGATATGTTTCTCAAATAAATATAAACATAAATATAAAGTCAAAAATTTAAATACATCATATGTCATGTTAAATAATAAAAAATCAGGGCCTGTCAGCCCCATTCAGCCACTGGTCCTCATATGTTCGATGATAATATTTTCATTCCTCATATGGTAGATGATAATATTTATAGAAGTCTTGATCAGTCTGTTCCTAGATCATCCAAAGCCCTCTTGGCTAGTGCGTGGCCTCCTTTGATAGTTTATCAGAAACTTGATTGCATTCCCTGTATATATGATGACAAGAGATATAATCAAAATGTGTTTTCAGCATCATAGTCTCATCCAATATATTCCGTAGTGTGTGTACGTGACATGCAGATTGTTGATTAAACCAATTTATGATAACTTTGGAGTCACCAAAAATATGAATGTGACAACATCCCTTCTCAAGTGCAAAATATAATAAATGATGGAGAGTAATGAGTTCAATAAAGTTATTTATCCCATCCCCCCATCCCAATTGTATCTTATAGAAATTATTATTTGTGATGTGTAGTAAGATACCCCCACCACAACCATGTCGGTATGCCGAACCATCAAAATATGCCCATGGATACTTTCTGTCAATAATCTCAGTTGATATATTACGGATAGTGTGGGGGAGGTCTTCCTTCAGGATACTGTGATAAGTAAAGATGAGGTGTGCTATGACATGAGGCTAGCGAGGTAATAGAATAGAGAATATGATGTTTGTTCCTTTGAATCCAAATACTCCAACAAATCAAAATGGGAAGGTTTCGAATCCTAGGAGTGTGAGTTTCCATCCACCATAATTTCCATTGCTTCCAAAATATTTGCGCCTTGCCATCTATATTGAAGTTGTAGATTTGTGAGGACCTCATGTCAAAATGCAATAGTAATAGGACATGTGAGAAAAATATGATCAATAGTTTATGATGCTTGTTTGCAAAGTATACACTAGGTTTGTCCATGATAAGTTCGCTTATGGAGATTATCCCCTCTGGGTGCTTTGTTTTGAAGAATGCACCACATAAAAAGCTTATCTCTAGGTGGCACCTTCAATTTCCAGAGTACATTCCACCACCAATCAGATACAGGGAGTTTATGACCAAAGTAAATAAAGAGGTAACCATGCTTAGGGGAATATTTACTAGTCTGAGAGTGTGCCCAATTTAGCTCATCCTCCCCCTTAGTGATTCGGACATGAGATTTAGTAAGAGAATTAAGATAAGATTGGCAACTATTTTTTCAGATAGGAGGAATACCCAACTGTTCTGCAGATTTCCAGGCTTGATTGAAAATAGTAGAACTATCCTGATCAGCAATATGGGCAAGTCTAGTGATACCAGAATTTGTAAGGAAGTGGATTAATTCTTGTGGTAACTGATAAGCATTCCCACATCTAGACCAGGGGTCCAACCTAATGCGAACCAAGTTACCAATCCCAATCATCTAGGTAAATCCATCTTGGATATATACAAGTGAGTTGAGTACCACGCTCCAAACCGTAGGTATATTTGATCTGTTGCAAGTTGGTTTCCTGATCTAATCAAGATGATGGAGTGGGGAGATGTACTTCTCAGTGACCACCTCTGACCAAAGGTTCCTAGAAGTAAGAACATTCCATCCCATCTTGGCTGCTAAAGAACTAGCAAAGGCTTCTAATTTTTCCATGCCCCATCCACCCCATTTATTTGGAAGAGCTATAATGTCCCATCTAGCCCAAGAAAAAGTGTGACCTTCTTGTTTTCCCTTCCACAAGAATCTACAACGCAACTGTTGTATTATGTATAGTATTCCCCTTGGAATCCAAGCCAGAGACATCCAATACACCAAAGTAGCTTCCACTTTTGATTTGATGAGAATGAGTTTGCTTGCCCTTGATAGCCATCTATGATGTCGGATATTCAGTCACCTTTTGATCGTTGCCACAAGCCAAACCTAGTTAGCAATATCATACTTGATAGGCTTGAGTTTAAAGCATGGATATTTAAGCCCGTCATTAAAGGGCAGTATAGTATAAGGGAAACTCTACTGGGCTATGTGGATTTCATTAATAGAGTAGCCAATAGCTGTCAGTGTCAATTTTAGTTGGTTGCATTCCATTCCGGTAGAAAAACAGAAAGATCTGAGAATAGAGGAAAATGTTGTAATGTCACCAATCTATCCATTAAGAAAAATGAGAACATCATATATAAAAAGGAGGTGGGTAAGGATGCAACTATTAGTGATCTTAATGCCCATCAGTCTACCCAATATTTTTTCCTCGCATATGTACTCACTCAACCCTTCCATGAACGACAAGAAAAGAAGTGGTGAGAGTGGACAACCTTATCTGAGGCCACGTTCAACATGAAAGAATGGTGAGGCAAAGGCATTAATAAGAACAATGTATGGTACATTAGAAATACAACACATAATCCATTGAATGGAACCTAAATGAAAGCCCAAGTGAGTCAATAGCATTCTCAGGTAGAGCCAACTGGTTCAGTCAAAAGCCTTAGCCAAAGCTATCTTAAGTATCATACATTTTAACCTCTTGATCTTGATGGAGTGAAGGACCTCCTGTGTAGTACCAACTACTTCATGAATCTTCCTGTTGTTGAGGAAAGAAAAATGTTCTGGAGATATATGCTTAGATAAGATAAGTTTGAGGTTGTTGGCTATAAGCTTAGTAATGATCTTATATATGCAATTGCATAGTGAGATAGGTCGGAAGTCATTGAAGGTTTGGGGTTCATCCGATTTGGGTATGAGAGCAATCAATGTAGAATTAAATGCATCATACATGCGGCCACTAATCTGGCATTCTTCAATAACCTGTAGAAGATCGTTACCTAATACTTAAAAAAAGGCAAGGTAAAATTCAACCGGCCAACCATCTGGTCCAGGGCTTTTGTCTTTCTTGAACCATTTGAGGGTGCCTTCTAGTTCTACCAGAGTAACAGGAAGTTCAAGTTCCTATGACACATCATGATTAACGAATCTAGGGAACAACCCTACCACCTTAATGATATCCGCAAGGCTAGCATCCTATGGAGCTTTGAATAGCCAACTGAAATGTGATGTACTGAGATTGGCCAATTGATTAAAAGTATTTACCAGGTGGCCATTGTCATCCTCCAAGTGCCAGATGGTATTTATGGCCCATTGACCATTTGCATACCAATGGTAAAACTTCATATTATCATCCCCAGACTGAAGCCATATAGCACGACTCCGGAGTCTCCATGTTTCCTCTCTGTCCTTTAGTATTTTGTTCTAGTGTTACACAACATTTTGTCACTGTCCATGTACTCCCTGTTCCTTGATCCTGGAGGACCTCTACAGTGAACCCTGCATGCTTTGCCTTCATGGAGAAACTCCCATTATGTCCCTCTTCATGAGCAGATCATTTCCCTTTTGCACCATTTCCCTTGAAACTTTTGTTTTGCCCAATTTACAAGATCGGTGCTAATGACCTTTCTCTCCCCTGCACCGATGTGTAAAGATTAGCACTATTCCCTGCGCTGATCGGTGCAATTGAGATCTGTTCCAGTCATGCTGGTCCTATTATGGAAAGTATTTTAAAATAGAGGCAAAAATTTCATCTCTAGAAGCTTCGTAACGGAATTCTGGTAAATGGTTTGGCCAAATGGTGTTGATGATGATAGTTTGGGCTCATTTCCCCTATAATGATGGAACTACCTCAAGGGATAAGTCCTTCTCCCATGATAAGAGGATCCATCTCCCATCCATCTTTCCTAGATAAACCTCCCTTCTTCCCAAGCATAGACTAGTGTGAAAGTCACAGTTAGAGTGTTGGTTGAGTGTGAGTATACTATTTTGATTAGACAAGCAAGATATTACTAGTTGTAGCTATCTAGTTGTGTAAGGGAGAAGTGTGTTTGGTTTGGAGTGAAGCCCAAAGGGAAGTGACTTTAAACTATTTTTGTTTGAAGCCATCATGGAGTGCTAGCAAAAGTGTGTGGGAACCTGGTCTTGTCAGAGGAAGATTGTGATGTCAAGACAAATGGTTGTAATCTCTCTTTGATATTAATATATGCAACTATTGATTGATTTCCTACATGTTTTTTAATATTACATATTCGTGTCTTGATGCTTCTTGACTCATTAAGTAGGTTGAATTGCAATTTGTCTATTATTGTGTTTGCGTGTTGTTGTTGTTTACTTGCTTCAGAAACTTGAAGAAGGAAGCGAGAGATTGCTAGAACGAGCAAGCGAGGACATCATCAAGCAGGATAAGTGACCAAGAGGTAGGCCCTCTTGATTGATTCTAACCTAATGAAATATTCCATAGAATGTATATGTTGTGGCCAGACGCATTATCGAGCTAGAGGAATTCGTTCGTGTCTGCACTTATAATTTTACTTCACCACATCTAGTCTACTTCAATTTTAATTAGTCGATCTTTGGCTTATGTGGTTTCAAAACCAAGTCCGTCCCTATCCTCCAAATTTTCAAGTTCAACTTCGATGTCTTTAATAATATGGTCCTCCTTAACTCTTTTTTTCTCTGGCCCATTCAATAGATTTGTGTTTGAGACAGAGCATCTTTTTTGCAAATGCTTCAAAAATAGAATGACCAGGAGTAGGTGGGTGAGCTTTCCAATAAGCAATGACCATGTTAATGTACCTCTCATCTTTGAGCTAGGTCTTGTTGAATTTATAGGGGGATTTGGGCTTACGATCAACACTAGCAAATTCAAGATATATAGGGGAGTGATTAGACAAGCCACCAGAGCCTACCCATTGCCTATATAGTGAAAAATTATCCAATAAAGGTTCTTTAACAAGGAACTGTTCTAATCTTCTAGCAAGCATAGCTTCTCGAGTCCTCTGATTACTCCAGGTAGGTTGAATCCATGCCATAGGAATATCATATAGGTGATGGTCCTCCAATGGAGAACTGATATGATCATTTAGAGGGTCAATCTGCACATTATGTCCCTAGGATTCCACATGGCCGATAGAAAAACTAAGGTCACCTCCAAGAATGATATTGTCAGCTTTCATGTATGAGTGATTAAGGAGATTTCCCCGAAAAAGAGGTCAGTTGATGCAGGGTCCATAAACATTGATAAGTTTCAATTCCTTCCCAAGATCAGAGGTATATATATCAGCTCCAATGATACCCTCCTCCCTAGATATTAAGAATCTTAACATCCCGAGGGTTATAACCCCATGGCATATGACCAGATTGTCCACGAACATCTAATGCATTAAAGTGCCAACCAGGAACAAGAGCTTCTAGGGCGGGAATGATCTGTTCACTAAGTGCAAGGGTTTCCTATAAGAATATAATGTCCACCGGCTCAATCTCAAGTAGTCTTCTAAAGGCTAGTTTTTTAGTAGGACTAGCCATCCCACGACAATTGAAGGATAACCACTTCATGGAGAACCAGGAGGGGGAGAGGTCAATGCTCTAAGGACCTTGTCAATGGGGAGTTGTCTACCATGTGCTACTTCCAAAACCGCATGGAATATTGCCTTGGACATATTGGAATGTCTACCTTGAAGAGTTTTAGTAGGCAAGGAGGGGGTAATAATACCAATGCCACAACAATCTCTGGATGAGGACTTGGATTTAGAACTGAGATTGTAAGGATGACTCTGACTAGAATCATGAGAAATCTTAACAGAGGGAATGAATCAAGGGACATCGAGGATAGAAGTAGTGGTGGTGGTAAAAGTAGGAGGAGAGGGAACTAGTGGGCACGAAATAGAGGGGGAAGGGAATGCAGGTGTAGGGATGCAATGCAAAATGGGTGTACTAAGATAAAAATTAAAAATAGATGCATTTGTAAGAGGGGGATTAGAGGAAAAATTACCCGCATTGATGGCAACAGCAACCGCAACCGCACGGGATCTCGTGATGCAAGGAAATGGAGGACAAACAACTTCCTTGCTTGGTCCTTGGATCGGCTGGGTGGTCTTCGGTTGGCATCCATCGGCCTTTGCAAGTCTCTTACCCAGCATACCAAAGGGGTTATCTTTTGCAATATGATCTGGTTGAGCCACAAATGTAGAGTTGGAAGTGAGTTAGGGGAAATCCTTGTACAAGTGCCCAGTTTTGTGGCAATGTCGACATCGATAGGATACCCCTCATAATCAAGTATATGGATATGACATGTGTTCCTCCATTGGATCTACAAATTCTTTTCTAATCCTTCTCTCATGTCCAATGCACGAGGATATGGACCATTTGCATATTCCCAATAACAATGTATGATTTTTCATAGTCTAGGTAAGTCCCAAGAGCATTACCAATTCTCTTAAATAAATCCTCAAACCATAAGTGAAACGAAAGTCTTGGCAAGCGAAACCGAATTGGACCAGCCCGCAAATGTTCATGCTTCGGGTCAAAGGGAGGGCTCCATCGCTTATAATACCGATGCAAGCTCAATGTGCCAGTACTTAGATAGGACCCAAGGAATGTATTAAGGAAGTTGAAATCAAAGTGAAAACCAACCTCAAGAAAGGGTGACCACTGAAGGAAGTTCATCAAGCATCTAACCCCAAATTTCTAATATCCATTGTCACAATTGAGCAGTTGTATATGATCTTCCACAGACCCATCCAACTAGTACCCTATCTGTCGTATCAAGCACATCACCCATCTAGAGACCTTCACCAAAGGTAAGTGAAATCTTCCTGCTCCCAGCGTTAACTCCTTTATACTTCTTTGCAATCCTGGCCAATTTTCCTAAGGGAGGGTTAGCAGAGTGATTGAGAGGTGTACCAAATCCAGTACTAGACTGAGGTCCCCAGCCCAAATCCAAAGGCGGAAGAGTGGTTCCTTCAAAGAAGCACAAAGTAGGAGGGTTTAAAAATAGTGGAGGCGGTATGGGGGAAGATGGATTAGATGAAAGGGGGTAATGAGGGCCCAGGTCCGAGGGAAAGGTAGGAATAAGGTTCAAAAAGGAGGTAAACTCGAGGGTCTGGTGAAAAAGAGGCAGAGGATGGGTCCAAGTAGATGTAAGAAATTGGAGCGATGTCGGAGAGGGATGCGAAAAGGCAAAGCCCGACACAAAGAAGGAGTCATCTGGTGATCGTGGAACCAACAACGAAGAAGTTGATGGATCGACCAACGACACAAATCGTTGGGTCAAGAGGGAATGAGAAAAAACCCTAGGGTCACCCGCCAATGACGAAGGTAACTATAAGGAGATGTTGGTGGAAGTAATCGGCATCTATGGAGGAGAAACTACCTAGATGGGCACAAAATCATAAGGATCCTATGAATAATCAACTATATGCTCCTCCATCATAGCAGACAGACAACGAGAGGAGGTCTACCCAAAAATGCGTCAACTGAAAATTGGCCAGACAAAAGCCGATGTGTGCCCCAGGTGCCAGAATAACGGGATGTAGACAGTGACAGATATAGATCTAGACAACGAGAGGGTAAGCATAGGTGCCTAGCCCTAGTCACATGCAAAAGGAGTCTCAGTAGAGAGGCTGAGAACCAGGTTTGAGCGATCGTAGAAGCTCCTCCATCATAAAACCTCCTAAAAGAAATATGTTCCATATATATATATATATATATATATATCTATGTTCAAATTATTAGACACATGACACTGTGATTTGTTCACCTTTTTATAGGTGCATTTGTTCCCATCTATGTGGGAATATGGAAATAATTTTCGCATGAAGGATGTCGATGATGGATGTATGACACAAGACTATGGAGTGGAAGTCGATTTCAACCAATCTAGTCATGCTAGCCACCATGATCGAAACCTGATGCAGGGGACATTAGGTTACGTTGGAAATGTACAATAGATCATTTAAGTGGACTTATCTTCGTTCCAATGTGTTATTTTTGGGTGCAAATGGTGGGATACCTTTGATCGGAATAATGTAAAGGAAGATCAAGATAGTGGGTTGATATCTATCAACTCTGGAAATATGTCGCATGAAGATAGGGAGCCTTATGTTTTCCCAAAACATTGCAACCAAGTGATTTTTTACCCAAATGTGTTGGATAGGGATTGGTGGTTTGTATTAAGACGAGACCCTAGATAAAAACATAATTTTATGAACAACAGTGTTATCATGCCAAGCGAGGAAGAAAATTAAGGTGATCACAAAAAAGAGTGATATGTACTTGTGTTATTTCATCATTTATACTATTGTTGTATGATTTGTTTTCTTTAGTTTGCTAATTATATTGTTTTTTGTTTCATCTTGTTGGCATTTTATATAATTGGTAAGATTCATAAACATTTTTACAAGTTTTTTTGCAGTGGAAACATTTTTACACTTAAAACTAAGTATTTCCTATTGTGTACAATATCTGTGATAATAAAGGTTCAAGGTCACAATCATTCTCAAGTAGGAAAATGAGAAGAATACAATCAAAATGAGAAAATAGTGAATTTAGAAACAACATTGAAGATTTAGTCTTGATTTAGATACTTATTGGCTTATTAATCAATTCACATGTTTTTTTTTCTTGTTTAGTTCAAAATCAATATAAATCATGTTGTGATAACTCTATGAGGACTTTAACAATGAAAATATTGTGTACTAATATGTAAGATTAAATTCTTGACATGAGAGGTAAAGCCATGTTTACTATATTTAAATTATTGTTATTGCAACATTATGTAAACTAAAAGGAGGTCTTATGCATGTATAAAATGTGATTACATCTTTTTATGGACCATAAGAGAAACAAATGGGCTTACATGGATTCCTAAGAGTTTTTAAATTTTTCTTCATGGATAATGGAATAACTTTGACTCCTTTTTTCAATGGTAATTATAAATAAAAGTTGAATTAATAAATATTTTATCGCTAAGAATTTAATATAAATAATGTGATGATGATTAAGAAACATTTGTTTGACTTTCAAATAGACTTGGTGACACATTTTTCTTTCCCATTTAGATTATGTAAAATAAATATCTAATTTTATGTATTTATAATTAAATTATTGAAACTAGACATGTCTTTATCATTGTGAACATGATGTAATATTAGCTAGGAGAAATGTGAAAACATGAATTTTAGTGACTATCTCGTGATAAGTATGTGGAAAAAATAATATTTCTTGAGTTGTTCATTAAGAAATAATCAAATATATTATTTGTCAAAAGTTTAAATCTAATATAGTATGATTTTTGTATTATTGAACTCATATTTATTATTAAGAAAAGTTAAATTTAAACCAATATAATAGCAAATAAAGAACCAATATAGCACCAAAATGTTATATTTTATTAGTAGAAAAAAGTTCACTTGCCTCTTTAAGGGAGAACCTCCAATAGAGCAAATCCCCAACTACAAGTAACTTCACAAGCCTTATTTTACATTTCTTGATCCTCAGCTTTAGAGAGAGAAATTTCTAATTTAGATTGGTAAGAGTTGTTATAAAAATTAAATTTAAATTGCTTGGAAATCTCATAACCTTAATAATAAATTAAATTTTATAAAAATAGAATTTTTAAGTATATAAAATCTAAATTAATTATAAAAAAATTTAACTTAAGTTTTTTAAATTTAACAATATTGAATTTTATAAACAAATATTGAATTGGTTGAATTGTATTTTTGAATAATTTATTATTAATAATATTTTATATTAAAACTTGAATGAGTTACACATTTTCGTCTTGTTAAGAGCTAACTAAATTATTTTACCTATGATTATTTTTTCCTTGTGAGTATTGAAATATTTCACTAATTAAGTTAGAATGAATATGAATGAACTATCTAAGCAATAGAAAAATATTTATCGTAATTTAACAATCATAGTTTCAACCATACTAAAATTTGTAATTTATAAAAATATCTTTGCATTTTTTTAAGTAAGTCGTTTTACATACAATTTCATATATAAAAGTTTGGTATAAGTTCACCAATACATAATCTATAATAAATATTATTTTATAAAAATAAACATCATGATGATAACCATCTAACAAACATAAACATCATCTAAGATACACATTCAAATCCACTACTATCATCTAATTATATACACCTCTAACACATATAAACGTCATTAGCTAGCACACAAATCTAATAATCTAACAGGGCATCACCATTGTGATCACATCTAATGAAACACAAACAATGTAATATAACATCATCATCACACACATCCTCAAATTAATATACATCTCATGTCAAATAGTTGCTATCACATACACATCTAAATGCAAGCACATTAAATGAACATATATAACATGACCTAACAATATACACATCAATACCAACATATAAACTAAGTACATAAACATGAACACAAAAATTTCAATATATATATACAAGTCAAATCACAACAATTCGATATCTAACACAACAAATGTAGTAGTGTCATCTCGGTTTGCAACAAAAGACGATGAATGGTCAACTATTGTCTCAACGTCTGTCGAACTCTGAGGTGGAGGAGGAGGTGGTTGGTTTGTAGTAAAAGACGATGGATGGTCAACTACTGTCTCAACGTCTGTTGAAATCTTAGGTGGAGGAGGAGCTGGTTGGTCTGCTTTGTTAGGAGAAACATAAGGCACATCCTCTAGCTCTGAAATCTGGTCATCAGGCAACCGAGGAGGAGGTGTACACCAAAAGGATCGCTGACAACCTGACCATGATCTGATGGGGTAATATTACTAGAAGCATCATGATGACCACCCTCATCACCATGATCATGATCACCACCCTTACCATCATGATATGATGTATCTGCCACTGCATGCGTTGCATCCCTCATCGTTTCCAGTACCCTACTAGCTCCGACAATATGATGCATAAGAGACATCATCTCACGCGGATAGTCCCTGTAGAGATCCATGAACCTAGGATTTACACTAATGTCTTGATCCCTTGCTGGGTGGATTCCCTCCTCACCCAAAACTCTAGACAATTTTTCTTGATAATCCATCTAAAATTTCATACCAGCCCTACAAGCCCAGACACCCACAACCCCCTGAGGATGTGCCTCACCCTCTTGGGCCTCGCCCATCTCCTCATCTCCTCCATCTAGTGGGGGAGGAGGCATGTCCCCATCGAATGTGCTGATGTCTACAGAATATCTAGCACACAACTATAATTAGACAATTTCATTAAACACTTTAATAAAATAAGTTAAAGAATGTGTTATAATAAATTTTATTCTAATTAATTAAAACAATAAAATGAAACTATATTAATTTAAAGAAAACACTAATATACCTCTATCATCTAGAGGCTTATTTGGTGTGAAGCGAATGTTGGGACACTGTCTCCAGTCAATCCCTGTGTACGAAAATGATAACCATATAAACACATGTTCAAACTCACTAGCTAGTAGCGCCAATTCCTGGGTGAAAATCTTGGTTAGATACTCCAACAGGCCCCTCTTGGGCATCATCTAGCCCCACATGGGCATCCAGATCTTAGTCATGGGCATAAGAGGGTGACGTTCAAATAAATACCTCATCTCTAGAAACCTCTAAAAAAAACAAAAAAGCTCTAAAGTGAAAGGGAAGCTCGTCCTCCTATGTATCATCGCACAACATCTATCTAAAGCCATACAAAATTGCCTCAAAGAAATGGCAGACCATATGATACATCGTGGCACCTGAATCAAAGAATCGACATAATACAAAAGAGGGAAACTAATGCGCTTCCCATCACTACTAAAGTGTGAAATGGTGGTAATTAATAACAAAAGGCACTTAACCTCATATGCAACAAATGAATAAATCCATAGTTATCCACCATGCACCTGAAAATCTATTGGACAAACTGCATGAGGCCTAACATATATTTGAGAGTAGGTAAGTTGACTCTCTTCTGCAACCCCATGGGGGACATCAGGGAACTCGGGAAAATCCTCCAATCTCCTGGATAGGCCAGTGATAAAGTATATGTCCTCCTTAGAGGGCCTATACCGCGCCTTAGAATTGACATGGAAACCTTGCTCCTGGACACTCCATCGACAGATCAAATGTGGCAACAAGACAGAGTGTGCCTTAAGGGATGTAGCCTCCTCGTAGTACTTGAGGAAGAATACATTCCATAAGAGAGATCGGGTCGTTGCGTTAATAGGGCGAGGGTATAAATCCCTCTCCCTCTCTCTGACCTCCCATGGTTGGACCATATTTTATTGGTATGCCATTTTCTCATGCTCCCTCTACCGACGTCTCTGCTACATGATTGACATATAAAATACATTAGCGTCATACATAAAATACATTTTTTTTACTAAATGAAAAATGCATTTATAAATATGGAAACATAACTTTCAATAAATAAATAAAAATCCCCGATGCACCCAAAAAATAGTAATGCACCAGCTTCGGTGCGCTATCAAACACAACCGCACCAACATCAATGCGCACATATGTATGACGCACCGTTGTTTGTTCACATATTTAAATTTTCATTGCGGTGCATCACACTTATGCATTGGTGCATACGTATATCCTTTTCACACCGGTAAAAAACTTTCAGGTTGTCGAACGCACCGAGCTATATTTTTTAATATTATTTTTGTGGTGCATTTGGCAAATATAAATGCATCAGGTGTAACCTAAAAATGTACGCACCGACGTACAATTTATAGTTTTCCTGGTTCATTTTCATTTACGTAATGCACCGCAACAATAGTGGTGTGTTATGTTCACACACCGAACTATGGTGCACCCTGTAAATTTACAGGGCGCACCACTATTGGTGTGAACGAACTTATCGAACACATCACGTAGGAAAAAAAATGGATTTTTTAAGCTAATTTTCAATTCTAATATGCTAAAAAATTAAATTAGAAAGAAACATAGACATTTTCTTGTCGGGGAGGCATTGTTGACACGTAATTGAGAAAAAACAAATTTCACCACCGTTTGAGAAAATTGGAAAGCCACACACCAAGCACGGTACGTAAAGATGGTGAGCAATAGAAGCATTGATGTCAAGGCGCTTGCATGAGGCAAGAGTGGCACCACTGCTTCAAATATCTCTAGCACTATAGATGGTAAAAATGAAATTTATAATTGAGAGGTTTTTTTTATTTAACCCTCCTCCAGGGCATTATTATAATTGCAATGGTGCGTCAGATATCCAAGAGCTTTTTTTTTAAATAGTTAAAAAACCTATAATGGTTCTTTTGTTAAGATGTCTTGGGGTGTTCTAATACAGGTGTTGCACCAGTGCTTTCTAGGACTATAGCACCACATTTAAAAAATAAAATAAAAACCACCTAGCGGTGCTCTTTGTAAGACACCCCAAGGCATTTTAATACATTAACAACACCAGTGCTTTGTTCCAATATAACATCACAATTTTTATTTTTTTATTTTTAAATTTAAGAACTATAGTAGTGCTCCTTCTAGGTATGCACTGGGGTGTTTTACTACAAGAAGGGCACCGGTTTTGTGGGTGTATATAGCACCAACAATTTTTAAAAGTTAACATTTTTCCGGTGCTATCGATTATTCAAGAACCTGTGCGTTTTGTATTTAGCGCACCGTGTTTTTTTATTTTATAAAAATAAATCTTCCATAGTGCACCATGTTCTATTCGACAACGGTGCTTGTATGGATAATAAATCATTGATGTGTTTGTATTTGCAGACACATCATAAAAAAAAATATGCCCACTGTTATGAAACCATCTCAAGAAAAAGATAGAAAAGATAGATCAATGCCTTAGAATTCAGCCTCTTCGAGAGGGCAACCTCCTTTACATTACATAAATGAACAATTCTTGGATGATACAAATGACAAGACCTCCTTTCTATATATAGGAGTCTAAGAGATCATAATATAATCAGAGCCGACATAACAATAATAATGTAAGGGCATAATAATAACAATAGTGGGCTTCTATGGGGCACAATAGTAACAATATGGGCACTACATGGGTACACCAATATAAAAGGCGGTTGTACTAATAAAAATAAGGGGTTACACTAGTAGTATAGGGGCCTATCATGCCCCTCTCCTTCAAAAAGTGTTGTCCTCAACGCTTGAGTAGTTCTTGATGCTTCTGTATAAAATTTGTGTCCTCCCATGTGGAATCTTCAGCGGGTAAGCTCTTCCACTTGATGAGGTACTCTGAAATTGATCAATTTCGGAGCCATTGGGTTCTTGTTTCTGTGATTGCTCCAGGTTCCAATATGATTTTTCCTTCCACTTCAATTTCTGGCAATATTGTTTGAATTGGGATCTTTTGCAACTTTTGAATAAGTAGCCATACTTCTTCATCCTTCTTCCATTCATCCCTTGCTTCGTTTATCCAATCTGGTTGGATAATAGAAATAGCACAAAACAATGCTTCCACATCCTCATCCTTTCTTGAGAGTGCATCTGCAAAAAATTTTTGCTTCCATTTTCTATAGATGATGTCAAAGTCATAACCCAACATATTTGTGACACATTTTTTCTGTTCTTCTAAAGATAATAGTTGTTCTAAAAAGTATTTTAAGACTATCATGATCCATTTTTACCTTGAAGTGTCTTCCCATTTGGTATGGTCGCCATTTTTTAAGTGCATGTAGTATTGCCAACATTTCCTTCTCATAAATAGCTTGCTTGAGATGTAGCAGTAAAATACCCAATCACCTACATCAAAACATTTTTCACTATGATGTTGATCTACCTGTTGTTTCGTTTGATTTTGCACTGAAGTGGCGTTATCTTTTAAAAGTTGGAGAACTTGTTGTTGATGCTCGATGTGATCTTTCACTGCTTGAACCTTTTTCTTCTTGATATGTCCTTCTATCTTTAGAGTTTGAGGAGTGGTAATTTCTTCCAACCCTTTACAAGATATGGTCGGATTCATTTCTTGATGCTCGATGTGATCTTTCACTTCTTGAACATTTTTCTTCTTGATATGTCCTTCTATCTTGATAGTTTGAGGAGTGGTAATTTCGACCAATGAATTACAAGATATGGTTGGATTTATTTCTTCATTCTTGATGTGATCTTTCACTTCTTGCACCTTTTTCTTCTTGATATGTCCTTCTATCTTGAGAGTTTGAGGAGTGGTAATTCTTGCCAATGCTTTACAAGATATGGTCTGATTCATTTCTTCTTTCTCTGGGGTGGGGTCCTGTCGTATATCCTCTTCTTTTGATGTTTCTTGATCATTTTCTTCCTCGTCTTCATAATCTATGTAAAATAATTTCTTCTCAGCACACTTATGACCTTTAGTGCATTTGCTATCACAATTGTAACAAAGCCCTTTTTCTCTTTTTTCTTCCAATTGTTGTGGTGTAACCCTTGTAGGTTGTGGAAGGCTAGGAGAAACAACACTTCCATCTTTATAGTTGTGAGGGGTAGACTTCCTTGTTGCCATAATTTTACTTTCCAATATGTAACAAAGCCCTTTTACTATTTCCAATTGTTGTGGTGTTGCTCTAAAGAAGGTGTTGCTCTTTGTATCCTCATAATGTGCTATCATTTCCTCCGTGAAAATTGACCACGTAACAAGTTTTTTTATGAGAACAAAGCCCTTTATACCATAAAAATTGATCCGGTTCTAAATATGAAGATGCAATACATACTTTTTGTAATAGTGGTACACCATGTATATCAAAATATTGCTCAATTTGATGTATCCAATTTACCCGATCCTTGCCATCAAACTTCCTCATCTTGCTTTTTCTTGATTTTAGGAGCTCAATCTTGAAATGACTGTAACCATGTACTTTAAGATCTTAAAGTTCTGAAACTCTGACCTATAGTAGCCCTCTACGTCCTCTTTCCAATGCCACCAGTCTGATCCAAATTGGATTCTCCAAGGAAGCGTTATGTGAAATCTCCCACAGTGATCGGATTATAGACTAGTTCAGTAGAGCGAACTTGTACGATGTGCCATGAGTCACTGTTTCAACCTTTAGCTCTGAAAAATATATAGAAGAAACTACAGTCTGTCCTCTTTCTATACCTTCTTATGAAATTTCAATCTAATGCTCAGAGAAAAAGTTATGATTATTTTCCCCAGGTCACCAGTTTGGAATGTAATTCAGGAGTCTACAAAGAAGACCAACTTCCTCAGATCATATATCTGCAAATGTAGTGCAAAAAGCTCTGAAATTTGGACCCGAGATTTAGCGCGATGTCTTCTAAAATGGGTTTTTTTTTTCAACTTCTGAAACATCGCAGAAAAAAAAGTTATAGCGAAAATGCCACGATGACCTGTTTGGAGCAGCGAAACCCTAGAATTCAAAGCTCTGATACCAAATGTTATGAAACCAGCTCACAAAAAGATAGAAAAGATAGTTAAACAACTTATAATTCAGCCTCTTCGAGGAGGCAACCTCCTTTACATTACATAAATGAACAATTCTTGGATGATTCAAATGAAAAGACCTCCTCTCTATATATAGGAGTCTTAGGGGTCATAACATAATCAGAGCCTACATAACAATAATAATGTAAGGGCACAATAATAACAATAGTGGGCTTCTATGGGGCACAATAGTAACAATATGGGCACTACATGGGTACATCAATATAATAAGGGGTTACACTAGTAGTATAGGAGCATAACATCCACCTACTATGGATTCCACACTATCACCAGGCACCAATCACACTATTCATCATCGAGCAACTTCTTTGCGTAGTGCATGATGGATACTTGTGGCTGGAGGAGCTGATTCCCATCATGATGGAGCTTATTCATAGGATTTCTCAGCTTCCCTATATGAGAAGGGACCTCGCAGAAATAGTCGGCTAAAGCGAAGACTCGGCGCTCGCAGAGGCCATGAAGAAAAATACAATTTGGAGAAGAAGCAAAGGGGTTATATCATTACAAGCATTCAAGAAATAGGGGTGCACGTAGCCACCTAGTTGCTGGCAGGAAAAGTGATGAGAAAATGTCGCAACAATGAGGTACCAACAACGGTCATTGTGTTGGCCGAGCAATACGTTGAGGGGGTACAGTTCAACTGGGCGCAGTTCCTCTGCGAGGAGTTCCTAACGAACTGCAAAGAGGCCCAAGAGTAGGGTAAGACCTTCCACTACACATGGTTGCTCTTATCCATCTTGTTGGTCGCACAGGAATTACCGGAGGATAGTTAGTTTCCTCCTCTTGATCAAGACTTGCCAGAAGCAGCAAAGTACACGTCGTTATGAGCGACAAGGGATGCCAAACAGATCCAGAAGACCAATATCTTGTGGATACCCATGGAGGTGAGCGTACAAATGTGGATCAACAAACGGTCATGCCTATCCCCCACAATATACGACAGTCTGCGAAGCTTTGTAGACTTTAAGGTGGATATGCACAATGTGTATATCGGGGTGCAGAAGTATCTGGAGTAGAAATGGACCAAACTCCCCTTCATCACAATTGATGACATTGTTTTTGCAGTGCTCGACTCATGGCCACCTAAGTGGCTCGCTGCAGATCTGGCAGTACACAATGAGACGGTGATTCAAAGACAGAAGGATGTCACCAAGTTGTTGGCACAATAGAAGTGGAATGAGCAGTTCACCGAGGAGGTAAGGGCTTCCCGTGAGGCAACGAAGGCTATTGCAGAGTAGACCAAGGCCACGGACAAAGCAACAATAGCATCGACAACTGGGGCAACCATGACGTAGGAGGGAAGAGGCCTGGATCTTACCGTAGGACAGGGAACAAACGACATGGCAGAAGGCGTGGACCCAAGCACGACGTGAACATAACTGAAATGGCCATGCAGAACATAACAAACAGGGCCACGAAAGAAGACCAAGAAGTCCGAACTAGATGGGGAGCCTATTACACTGACAGAGGGTGATCTATACGACATCGGTGACACAGTTTGTGAAGTCATCAGGGAAGCACTCCAGGAAGCAATGATAGAGCAGCAGAATGTGTTGGGGGCCCTTAGGGCACAACTCTAGGGACTTCAAGTGTGCCCCCCACAAGAGGAGACGGTAGTCACCTACGGGGCCACATGAACATCGAAAACAGAGCAGCTGCTACCGGCCAGAATGGCTAACACCGTCATGCTTCCTGAAGGAGCACTGATAGTAGATAGCATGGAGGATACAACCACAGTAGGATGGATCAAGGGACTCAGCCTAAACTTGGCTGCCCTTTCGCAGGATATTTTATACCAGCTACATGATGGAGCGACAGTAGAACTTCGTGCTAGGGAGGGATGCATAGTGAAAATGCTAAGTGAAAAGCGAATCAACATCAAATAGCTTAGCATACAACATGATGAAGCGGTAGCGCAGAACCAACAGTTGGAGTAGATCATAGAAGATGCATGACACCGCATCCTAGAACTGGAAATTGCAACAAATCTACCAATAGGAATGTGGATCCACAAATTGGCCAGTGGATTCTGCAAGGCAAAGGAGGAAGCTACAAGGATCCAGATAGACCTCAACCTACAAATTGTTGAACTACAATTAACGGCGCAACCCTCCACACCCGTAGAATTTTGATAACACTATGTCGGTGATATTCGAAAGGGGCTGGGAGAAATTGAATAGGTAGTGCAGATCTATACCACTTTGTTGGAAGAATCCTTCAGGGTCCTCACAACCTTATAGAAGGATCCCACCATACAACGATTGGAAACAGAGGCGTGTGAGCTTCAAATGCAATATGATAGTGTGCATGGGACGACGTAGATAGTAGTACTAACTCAGTGGCTCGCAAGGCTACAACAGGTGAACAAGGCTAGTAGTACTAACTCAGTGGCTCGCAAGGCTACAACAGGCCAAAAAGAGGTAGTACTTAAAGCACACGTCCAACCTTGGATCGATGAGGCCTTCCTCATTAAAGCTGACATCGAAGGAAAACTCGCACACATGAAACGATGCATGACCTAAGACAGGGATTTGACCCTAACAATGAGCATTCAGTCAAGCGAGCAGAGCAGATCTAGCAAACGGCAAAGCAGTGCGCTTCAGACCTTCATGTAGCCTAGACACAGTTGGAAGGACTTCGCGCCATGATCATCTCACCAGCAAAGTGACTTGGGATGAGTCATGATGATTGTGTTGGGGGCCTGTTGGGTAGTGGATCACCCCATAGCATGTTTTTGGGGCTTGAAGACCAAATTTTGGTCAAGTGTAATGTAAAGACCCCACAAAATGTGGGCACGGAGCACAAGAGTCTAGGGTTGTCTGCCCTAAGATAATGTAATTTAATGTAAAGTGGGTCAGCCTACCCATGGTTTGCGGACCATGGGATTGTATAAATAGAGCGAGGCTCTAAGTGTAAAGTAAGTCTTAGTTTTTGGACAAGTAACAGATAGATGCGAAGGCATGGTTAGAAATTAGAAGTAGATCAGAAGGTATTGGGTCGTAGTGATAGGTAGAGGCTCTACAGCTGAGTGTGTAGAGGCCTAGTAGAGTCCGCAGCTGAGTGTGCGGACCCCTGTAGCTGAGTGCACAGGGTAGAGTTGGGATTGTACTTGGACAGAGAATTAATAAAAGACAAGTTGATTCTAAAATATTATTTGTCTATGCTTCTGTTATATTTATGCATCTCCTTACAGTTTTATGATTGTGTGCACTTGTTATGAATATTAAATGATTAATGAGAATATTGGGCCCACACAATTAAGTTAAGATCTATAATAATAGCACAGTAAGGATAAAGGATATAGACAACACCTCTTTGTGCTCTTTACACAGCTGCGCGGAAGCAGTTGCACAAGCTGCAAAGGACAGAGGGCTACACAGAGCTGCACAATTGCATAGGTTCAGTTCACTAACTTCCTAGGATTCATCAAGACATCCCTAGGGTGCAGAAACCTAGTTCCAGCACCCTCGCATACTACCTCGGGTGAGACCTCAATCCATGCACCGCAGATTGTTGCCAAAAGGGCTAGTAGTTTTAGATTTGTTTGGCTAAATCACTTATGAACCTGGGTCAGGCCCCAACAAGCCAAAACTCTCTACCCTCTAAGCTCCTATTTCCTTGCATTGTTCCTTGTGGATGATTCTCCTGTTACCAAGTGGATGATCTCCTCCCCAGTGGATGATCTTCCTTTAAAACTACGCAATCTTCAAGGATTAAATACTTGACTACATGCATAGTTTTCTCTTTGAGAAAACACATGCAACTGATAGTACATTGTCCTTGACATTTAAATCAACTGGATCTTTCTTAGAATAGACATGCATGAGTTTCTAATGAGGGAATCTTCATTTAATTAGAGTAGCATTAGTTGAGTGAATGCATGCATCAATTGACTGTTAACTCTCTATTAGTTCCTCAAATAGTTTGGAACTAATTTAACTGGACTTAACTCAGTAAACTGAGTTAACTAATTACAACTCAAATATAACTCAATCTTATCTCCTTAATTTAAGGGATAACTCTTGCATGACTTTAGAAAGACTTCTAACTTGAATTTCTCCATATAATTAATTCAAAATGAATTAATCAATTTAGTTGTTAAGAATAAATTCAATTTTAATTCACAATTTAATTCAAGGAAAAATTAAATTGGAATATTCTTGTTTCCATATTTCAACATATTTCATTGTATAGACCCAACCCCATAAGGAGAAGTTATGTGTGGGCCTCCATAAGCTATGAAAAACTAAATACTTATTGGAGAGATAAATGGTTTTAAACCCTTATCTTCCTAATTTCTTTTGGAAATCCATACAAATCGACTTCACTAATTTAGTACCTTCATCTTGTTGCAAGCATGCCTAAAGGAAATGGAACTAGCTTTCCTAATATTTGTTAGGATACCCTTTGGCATTGATGTAATTTGCATGTAGTACACAAGAATGCTTTCAACAATTCCTTTGGCTAGAGTTAACCTTCCTCCTCTAGATAGGTGTCTCCTGACCAAAAGTGAGATATGAGATTCAATTTATTAAATATCCATAGCAAGTTTGTGAATCTATAGTTATTTGGATTAAGGAAAAATCCCATATACTTGAAGCCTTCATCCAAATCGTTTTGTGAAAAAGGGAACAAAAACTGTACTTGAAGAAGGATATCATTGGAAAATCATAAGAAATAAGGCATGATTTGTTTATTTTATCACCATGTTCGTAGCTTAATAGAAAAAGTCCAAGATAGATTTTAAGGATGAGGGATATTGCAAAGAGCCCATATAGAAACATAATATATCATCCACAAAGAGAAAGTGTGAATGAAATTGTTGATCCACCACATTGACACCCCTAATACCCCCCCAAGTCTAAACAACATAAATCAATTTCTTGATCACCTTCATGACTAGTAGGAAAAGATAGGAGGATAGAGGAAAACCTTAAATATGACCATAGAAAGACATGAAAAAAAGAGGAAGGTATTCCATTTAGGAGAACGTCATAATAATCATATTGGATGCATCCCATAATCCAATTGACCAACTAGAAACTCACTCCTAATTTAGGGAGGACATGAAGAAGAAATGTCCAAATCACCTTATTGTATGCTTTGGAGGGATCAAGTTTGAGAGATACAACAAGAATATTAGACTACTTCATAGAGTGAATATCCTCTTGTGCAAGCGAGAATGTGTCATGGATTTTTTCTTCTTAAAGGAACCCTGATTTATCTTTTGAAATAGTGTCACTCAGTATCAACTTTAAACGGAAAGATATAACCTTTGGGAAAATATTATATATAACATTGCAATAAGATAAGGGTTGAAAATCATAAAAAAAACTCTATCCATTTTTTTTGGGATAAGGGTAATAAAGGTGGGGTTAAATGCCCCAAATATTTTTCCAGACTGCTTTGATTTTGTCACCAATATTAATAAATCGTCCATAATGAGGTTATAAAATTGATAGAAAATTTGATCGAAATACCATCAAGTCTAAGGCTTTTATCTTTTTGCATGGACTGAATGGCAACCTAGCCTTGACTTCACCCTCATAAACCTCCTCTTACAAGGCCTTGTTCATATCCTCAATGAAGAAGAAGGGGAAATTTGATAATACCTCATGAATTTCCTGAATTGGGCATCCTATCGGTTCCTTGAGTGACGATTCAAAATGTGAACTCCTTTGACCAACTTGTCCTTGAAAGAGTACTACACCATAGAGAAAGTCAATTTTTAATTTCCCATATTAAATTTAAATTCTTTCTATAGAAAATGAGAAAATGATTTTTTTTTTTTTTTTTTTTTTTTTTTTTTTTTTTTTTGTGTTATTTTCCCCCTTTTCATCTAGATGGCTCTATTCTTCATACGCCATGCAATTTCCTCCTCTTCCAACAATGTTTAACAACATAATCCTAGGGATCAAAGCTAATATAATTTGATATCCAAGAAAAATCCCAAACTATTTGCTTCATATAAGTCTTTTATTGATTGCTCTACCTCTTTCAACTAATCTTGAACATTTCCTTATATGGATTGAGCCATTTATTTGTGGTTATCTTAATCCTTGAAATATTCTCTACAAACTAGGTAGGTACAATGCGGGGGTGGGTGATAGTGGTTCCCTAGAGTCCTCCACTAATTTCTCAATATCATCTTTCTAAAACAAAGAGTTATTTTATATTAAAGGAGGTCGAATATTTTCTCTTTCTAGAACCATTTTGAAGAGAATTGAGAGATGGTATGAAACTTCCCCAAAAGAAACCAACAACTTTGATATGAAGGGAGGGCTCAAAAATGCTTCAAAAACCAATAAATAATATAACCTTTTTTAGAATACATCAAATCCTAAATAGAAATTACCCTATGTAGGGGATAACTTGACCAACTCCACATCCACTAATTGATGTTTCTCAAGAAATCCAAGAAAAAATCTACTTAGTTGATCTAGTATAAGAATTCTCCCACACGTTTTCCATAGTGATAGAGTAAAATTTAAATCACCTATGATGAGTAAAATATGAGCATTTAAATGACAAGACTCCACAAGAAATTCCCAAAATGAGACCCTATCTAAATAGGGGACATAAATTTTAATAACCAATAAATCAATTCTCATTCTTTGATTTCTAATTGGACCAAAATAGTGGAGTTGTGAGAGGAGGAAGAAATCAATTTGAAAGTGGGGTTCTAATAGATGATAAAACCTCTAGAAAAACCTTCTGGAATCCACTGACTAGAAGGACCAAGTTTTTAGCAAAGATTCCAAAGTTTCTCTAGTACAAGAACTGTTAAGCCATATGTAAGTACCATGTTAACCCAAAAGCACCTTATTAAGCCCTAGATATTGAGGGATTACATTTCTATTCTTATATCATTATGTAGGCTAGAACCCCTCATGGTCCTATTTTATTATAATTGTATCATTTTTCTCCTATATATATACTAAGGACACCTAGTCTTAGGATCAACAAATATTCTCTTTTCATTTTGTTTATTTTATGAGGTTTCCCCCTCGAAGTAGACTTTCATTATTGTTTTCTTATCAATTTTAAGGCACAAGGATCATAACATTTGGTATTGGAGCTCTCGATCCTAGGGTTTCGCTGCTTCAAACAAGTCATCGTGGCATTTCCACTATAATTATTGTTTGTGGTGTCAGATAGTGAAACCTAGATATGATTTAGAAAACATCTCAGGAAATCTTTGGTTCAAGTTTCATATCCTAGTTTTCTATAGTTTTAGAGATATGATCCAAGGAAGTTAGGGTTTTTGAATGATTCTAAATTTTGTTTCAAACATGTTAGTTATGAATTTTTGATATAAAAAAGTTTGAGTGAGAAATATTTCGCTATATTTTAGGAGATATGCTCCATGGAACTTAGAATTCCTTTATGCTCTAGAATTCAGTCTCAAATAGGTCAGTTTGGAATTTGTAATATATATATTTTTTATAAGGCTTCATAAAGTGAAACTTGGATCATATTAAGAACGAATATCGGGGAATATTTGGTAACATTTTAAGAATTCGTTTCTCTATACTTTGGGATTTATACCCTATGGAAGTTAGGGTTTGTAGACAATCATGAAATAAATTTTAAACAAGATAGCATGGTATTTTCATTATATATTCCTATTTGGAAATTTTTAAGCTATGAAATATTTAGAAAAATTAGGATAAACATAAAATTACCTTAGATAAAAGTTCCAAAATTATAATTTAAGAATTGGACATGTGGCATGCTATACAATTTGCTCATGGAAAGAGTCTAAAAAATCAGTAAGTTTTGGGGAAGTTATTATAACTTTCAATTAGCACATCAGACTCAGTTCACACCTATGGAATTGTAGAAACTACATATCACAGTAACACAAAACAAATTTTCAGATCCAAAAGGACTCAAATCTCAAATATATATAAAAAAAGATTCAACCATTTTGACATTCTTCAAATTAAGGTACACAAATTACTAGTTACCTAATAATTCATTAGAAGAGACCATTTTTTTATTGTAGTAAAGAAGATAGCCCAACTTGGCCTAGATTTTGGTGAAGACTCCACATTTTGAGGAGTGGAGTGCGAAGTGTTATTGCTCAGGTTGTCCCTTGGCTCCTTGAGGGATACGACCAAGGTAACACCAGACCAATCTTTTGGCTGCAGGTCCTAGCCTACCAGCAGTCAGAGAGGGCTCTCTCTTTGGGATTTAGCTTTGTTTAAGGAATGATTTTAGGCTAGATATGATGCACATGGGTTTTGTTTGAGTTTGGTGGGATGGTTGATCTATTCAGGTAGATTTGGCATGCGAAGCGTAAGAAGTTTAGAGCATTGGGCATGGAGTCAAGGATTAAGGGCTGTTGGTGTGTTTTCTTTGGCAAAGAAGGAACTACAGAGCATAATAGTTAAACAAGGAATAATATCAGGTTGGAATGAGGATGAAATGGATGTCAGGGAATGAAAGACAGCTAAGTAGCTTTCATTATGCTAACAGAGGGAAGGTGAGTGAACATTATATGAGAACAATTTAAGAAATTCCTAAACAATATTCATATGTGGAGGAACTAGTATAGATATGAGCGAATAAGTATTCATATTCATAACTATTTCAGAAGAAAACATAGAGAAATAACAGGAATTGAGGACAGAGCATGGCTATGTGACATCTGAGCTATTCTTTCTTCCTACAATTTTAGATCATGACATAGATATGATATAGCAAACATAACAATTGAAAACAGGTGAAAAAAACTTATTGTTCCATGAAGAAGCACAAGAATCCTGTAATCAATTCTTCAGCCATCAAATCCACATTAAACAGTCCAAACACAAGGTATTCCAACAATCTCTGTTCATTAAATCTCTCAAAGCATACAACGCAAGTCTAGAAAAAGGATTGTCAACCAACCACCCTTTAAAACCGTCCATAGGGTGGTTTATATAAAGAATATGTATAGACTTAGATCTCTTGATAATATCTCAAGGAAAATATCTCAAAAATATCTATCAAACAGATCCAAACAGATCTGAAGTAAATCAGTGTTTTCTGCTAAATTGTACTCAAAATAAATGGATGAAAGACTATATGAGCTGCGCTTGGGCAGCTGGCATCTCAGAATAAATATCTAAGGCTATGCATGAGGCAGCAACCTCAAAAAATGGATTTAAAAGTGTCATTTGAGCCATGGGCTGGCCTCATAGTCATCACTGCGTATTTGGCCTGCAGCACTGCCCCCAAATGTGGCTCGATACTCTGTATTTTTAATAACTGGGCATTGAATCCTTTTGTCCACATCGTTTAGGCAGTTCCGCTGGCCTTAAGTGGCACTGATTCCTTTAAAATCTGATATGAATAGTCTTTAATAGCTTTAACTATGTTCTGGTGAGTTTTAAAGGCTTAGAGCTGCCTCTTTGACTTTGATGAAGGTCTTTGAACTGTTCAATCACCTTTTTTAATCTCTTTATGGCAAAAATAGCTGTTGTGGCGCTTTCTCTAGGCTTCTGGATGTTTCGGCGCTTGGCCGATCGAAATATTATAAAAAATGAATCAAAACTGCATAATAAAGGAGGAATGCGTACTGGTAGCATGCTGAGGCCGAAATCCTACTGTTTGGAGCTAATCTCGACTGAAGCGATGCAAAATGGCCAGAGAATGACCAAATTCCCTTTGCATCTGATTCATCAGGGTCCTCTTCTGCAATTCGATGAATCATATATAAAGCTTTGTGAATTAGCTTCTTCTTTATTGTCTTCAAATTGTTGTGCTATTGAAGCATTTCTCGTGATACATTCAGTGGCAAAGTGTCTGAATCTACAATACCCATAAGGAAGCCAAGGTACTTGGGAAGGAATTCTTCAAATTCATCAGAAATGGAAACACGCCTGACATACAACTTGATATTGGCCTTGGAATTGTAGTGACTTTCATAAAGGTCATGGGGTGCCTTTGGCGGAATAAATAGAATGGACTTGAACTCAACATCACCTTCTACAGTGAAGTGGCTCCATGCTCAGGGTTTTTCCTCACTAAAATCCTTTGCCAGAGAATGGTAGAATTTGGCATATTCTTCATCAGTGACCTCCTTTGGATTCCGGAGCCAGACTGCCTTAACATCATTTAGAAGTTCCCATTCATAAGTTGTTTCCTTGACTGTCTTCGTCTTAGACTTGCTTTCAATTTCCTCGCCCTCTGATTCTTCTTCATCTGAGGAACTTTCACTCTTTTCCTCTTCCTTGTTGGATTCTGATTCTTCATCTAATGGGACCTCTACATCAACTTCTTTGCTTGCCCAGAGATAAATGGGGAAATTAATGAATTCAGAATATTTCTTTACCAGATCTTTCAATTTAGTCTCATGTAAATATTCGCTGGCTTCATCTTTAAAGTGCAATCTGATCTATGTGCCACGTCCAAGTGGTTCATTCTCTGTATCTTCAGATACCGCAAAAGCTCCATCAACTTTTAATTCCCATATGTCCTGTTTGTCATCATTGTTCTTGCTAATAACTTCCACATGGTCAGCAACTAGGTAGATTGAATAAAATCCTACTCCAAACTGGCCAATAAGGTTCAAATCTCCACCTTTTGCATTTGTTCCAGAAAAGCTGAAGTTCTAGATTTGGCAATTGTCCCCAGATTTTTTATGAGATCCTCCTTAGTCATTCCTATCCCACGATCTCGGATTGACAGTATCTAGTTTTCTTTATCCAATTTGATCTTGATGTCGAGCCTAGTGTTTTCACCTTCTCCCAGCACATTCTTGATTGTAACCAAACACGACATAACAACAATCATAGGCTTTCCACTTTATATGATCAGTTTCTGATTGTCTAGGCAAACATGAACCTACAGAATTATCAACACGCCAAAAATGCATGCATCTTGCTCTCGAAGGTCAATTGGGGATAACTGAAGAAAACACAATCCTTAAGAGGGCATGGTGTTACTAAAGCAGTTGAAACACATAGAGAATAATATAATGATGGTTGTTCCCTCCCTCTTGATACAACACAACCTAGTGCAACATAGCCTTCAGGTGGAATTGGCATCCAAACTCTGCATTTGCTTTGATCGGGATTATCGTGTGAGCATTGAGACACATCAGTCTCTCTAATATCTGATTCTAACAGTTTTATCTATTCTCTCTCTGAACAGTAATTGTCTGATGATGACCGGACAAGTTCAAAATGTAAATGTCTCTTTACTTTAGCAAAACTTGTGTTTAATGCAAGAACACCTTTTGATGGAGGTTCATCCACAGGTGTTACACAGTCCCCTAGTACAACAAAGCCAAGAGGAGCTTGGGGTCTCCAAAAAACATATTTTTGATTAAAAGACATGCTTTCATCCACCCAGATTCTTTTGAACTGTGAACAAACCACATTAGCTTTCCTTGATGTCATGCTGAGGAAAGCCACAATGTCTTCCCGAAGCTTTATGAATAGTTGCAATATGCTATATGAAAAATTTGTTAACATGTCAGAAATAGCTTCATGAATGTTGGTCCTTCCCCTTTGAGAATTTAAAATTTGTATCAAAAGGCTCAACCACTCTAACACCACTGCTGGCCTGAACTGTCAATCCAAGGGCCTTTGCATTCAGATCTATATTATCTCCTTTCTTTTGCGTTGTTTTTCTTCCAGTGAAGCCCCTAAGGTAAGCATAGGTATCACCTATGACTTCTGCTGCAAACTTTGAACATGTCCAGAATGAATCTCCCAAAGGACATCCAACCTGCATCGACATTTTCAATTTGTCCATCAACGGGGATGAGAGGTGGTCTGTCTGTTTTGGCAAAAGCAGGCAAACGTTTCTTGGATGGCTTGTTCTTCTCCAGAACATATATACCAACAGAACGAACATAGTATTCAAGTCGAATGTACGAAGGGACTAATCATACCTAGTATATACATCCTTCCAATGATTTAAGATATGCATGTCACTTTATAAATATGATTGAAGAATTCATAATTGAATTATCCAGGAATCAATATCTTTGCGTATTAGGTTGTTTCTTCATCATCATGGAAAATATCGATTTCTACTTTCTTATATATGAAGCAGCTAGCAAATGCAACATAGATGCATAGGAACAGTGAACTCAGTGCAGCCAGAGACCAATAAAAGTAGTCCAAATGAGCTCTGTTCAGGTTGTCAGCAAACCAGGTCTACTTCTTCCCTTTGCTACTTAGTTTCTCAAGAATAGAAATATAAAAACTGCTCAAGAAACTAACTATGCTGAAAACACTCAAATAGAGAGCGATACCTAAGCTTCTCATTGTGTCAGGCATATGATCATAAAAGTACTCTTGCAGTCCTATCATTGTAAAAAACATCTGATATACCAAATAGTATGTATTGTGGAAGCAACGAAAAAAATGTTTAATGGAATCGTGGCATGGGGCATATCTTCCAATCCATTATCCTTTGCCACTTGGAGCCTTTTCATTTCTGTCAAGGCAGCAACAGTCATAGAAAGAATGGAAGTAAATATACCAATACCTATCCTCTGAAGCAGTGTTATACCACGCTCGTTTTTGTTTATTTTTCTGGCCACCGGAAAAAATATGCGATCATACACAGGCACAAGCACAGAAAATAGAGAGGCTAATGAAGTTTTGTAAAGATGCCGCAGGAATCTCAAAGTTGTCACCAATCTTTCTATCCATTGTGCTTCCCTGTTTTGTGACGAATGTCGGGGATTGTTCAAAGAAAACTCCATACATCAAACAAGCCACCCAAATGGGTAACAATCTTAGAACAAGTTTCACCTCTTCAACCTGTGTAATTGTGCATAGTCATCAACTGCCACAGTTGCCTTGTCAAGAAACCTGAGCTGATTTGTAGGAAAAAAGCTCTCTACTGTTTTCAACCTTTAAAAGTTGTTCTTCTTGAATAACATATATTTTCTTTTTTCCCAGAGAAGGAACATAGACATTTCATTTACGGATACTGGCTACAAAGACTTGGGTGATTCCAGTGAATGGACTATCACCAGGCAGTTTATGTCGGTACAATCTTGTCCCACACATGAAAAAAGAGAGTGCTATTTCCATCGCCAAGGTTGGGATACAAAACCCCAAGCCCCATCCAACATTCTTCTTGAATGTACATGAGCACAGATATAGACACAACCAAACCATTGGACCTCCCAAAGTACCACCAATTGAAGAATAAACTCTTGTGCTTCCTCTCGTCTGGGTCTCGGTCATCACAATGGTCTGCCCCAAATGCTTGCAGACAAGGTTTGTGCCCTCCTTGCCTCATTAGAAAATATGGAACATTGCGGCATGCAAAGTATGACATATTTGGCCCGTAAACATGTCGATCATGAAAGATGAATACCTGCTATGACTAGGAGGCTAACACAAAGTAAAGAATCTTGATGAGTGTGAAGTGGACCGTGCAGTGGAGTAGTAGAGTGCCAAGTGGACCACGCCGTAGATATACCACTTGGTGTGGGGGCTTCGAGGCAGGTTGAAGCCCCTACTTTTTGTAAAAAGCAATTAATATTGTAAACTACGAATGGTTTACGGACCATAGTAGCTTGAATTAGGGGAGTCCATGGTATATGGACCATGGTATTTTGATGGTATATCCTTCGATGTAATAGTTTATATAGGGATCAATAATAAAGAAGAGAATCAACTTAGAATCACATCTTGAATTGAATGGTCGTAGCTTTGTGATCTGTGGTTTGGGAAAGAAGGCGAGGCTCTGCAACTGAGTATGTAGAGGCCTGAGTCTACAGCTGAGTGTGTGGATAGCATGAAACTAAGTTGCACAGGCCAAGAACTGTTTGTTGTACAAATTTATTATTATAACCAGCAGTTCTTGTGGACATAGCCCCACATTGGGGTGAACCACAGTAAAATATGTGTCTTCATGTGTAGATTTTATTTTTATCTGTTTTAGAGTAGAAATTTATTACAGTTGCATTTTATTACAACGCAGTGATGATTATGGGTTTATATGATATGTTTATGTGATTAAATGAATGCGACGAAGTGATTTAAGTATATTAAATATAATAAAAAATAATAATACCACATCTCCATATCCCTCAAGGCTATAGAAACCTAGTTCTGCATCCTCCCATAGTCACTTCAGGTGAGACTGCAATATATTTGCAGGTTGCTGCCGAAAGGGCCAATGATTGAGGGTTTTGTTGGTGTGCAATATAGATCGAACCTAGTTCAGCTTAATCTAAACCAAAAAATGGTTTTGTTGGGAGGACCAGGATCTGTTTGAGGGATATGTTTATGTCACATCCATCGAAGAAAGAGATCCAATATTGGCTAGAATTGAAGGAGGGAGAATTTTTAGATCAAGACAACATAAAGACTAGTGTGAAGTATGAATCTTGGTTACAAATATATATATTTTGAAAGATCAATATGAAATTTTCTTCGCATCATTTCCTGTTGAACTATATGAGTGGATATCAAGGTTGACTGAAAGAAAGACAGGCGTTGTGCATAGAGCCAATTTTCCTGCGTCAAAACTTGCAAAATTCTTCAAAAAGGTAAAAATTCTCAAAACCTACTCAAAATTTGTGGAGAACACCACCATCAAGTGTCTGGGTTAGCCTAGGAAGCTTTAGCAAGCAACCAAAGCATATCACCCTCCTTTTTTTGTTTGAGTGCTTGTTTTAGCCTTGTCTTCATTTGCTTGAATCTTATGTTGCAAATCTTGTTCCGGGTCCTATAATGGTGAGCCATGTGCCTAATGATGTGATTGTCCCTGTTGGCCCTTTGTAGCAACTTCTCCAAATGCAAATTGACCCTGTCAAGCCATGTTTTTCTATCCTCCTCAATCTTCTTCTCTAGCCTTTGTTTTGTAGTCAAGGTGGCTGGGGTTTCTTCCTCTTGCATTACTAACTTGCCTTTGTCACCTTGCCTCTTTTCTTTGAGAAGTTCCAGCTCCATGAGGACTTGTTTGTCACTTAGTTTCTTGTTCTCTTGCTCAAGGTATGAAATTACATACTTATCTCTCACCAAGTTGTCCATCAGTGCTTGGATTTGTGCATCTTTTTCTTATGGTTATATTTTCATTTGGTGCCTCATCTTGAGCCTCCAAGTCAACTATCTTAATGCCATGATAAACGTGTGGTTGTTCTAGTCCATCATGTTCCATAAAATAAAATTCCCTTTCCTCTTCATCATTGAGGCTTTCTTCCAGTATATTTCTTTCCCTTTATGCACCTACTACACCTATTGTACCTATTGTGTTGATGAAGAAGGAAAAGCCCCTTACACAGTTTGTGGAGCAATCATTTTCTTATGAGTTGATGAAGAAGGCAAGGCCCCTTCCACATCAAGTGGAGTAAACACTTGCCTATCTGCTGCAAAAATCTTTCTAGCCCCTCTATGATATGTCTTGTAGGCTTTTTACTTCTCAACGACTTTAGTCTCTTTAGCCTTCTCACTTTCCTTTACTTTGGCACTGCTGGAAAGCCTTTCTACTTCTTGGGACATTGGTGGAGGAGTCTGAGGACCATTGAAGATGTCATTAGAAATAAATGTATCCCAGGAGATGTTGAGGAGGTTGAGATGATGTAGCACAATCATCTTAATCAAGGAATAGTGATAGATACTACTCATTTGCTGGGGGTATGGCTTTTTCAGTACAATGTAGGCCATCTTCTCAATGTTCCTGAATAAGAAATACAAGATGTTCAACATTTTCACTCTTGTGAAGTGCATAAGAAGCCTAATATGATAGGTGTACAATCTAGAAAATCTGTCCTCACATGTAAAATACTTCATAATGATCCTCATCATAGGGGCATACTTGTCTTCAAGGAACCTGAAAGGAAAGGTCCTCTTCTTTTCATTCTTGTACCTGGATTTGATTTATAGCTCATAGTAGTGCTCATCCAAATCTTGTGCTTTATACCATTTTTCCCCCACATTCGAAATCCTTGTAGCATCACCAATGATGGAGGAAGAAACTGTAAATGTCACCTCAGCAAGAGTTACCTTGTTATCATGGGGATTGGCTACAAAAATCTTGGTCAACTCAGGGTGATGTTGAACTCTTTGTACCTGCTCACAAAATTCATAACACCCTAGATGCCTAAAACAAGAGATAGTCAAATGAGAAGCCTGTACCTCTATAATGTTTGATGGTTTCTCTTTGATAATTCTGCATCCCTTCTGGTTTTCTCTAATGCTGAGGTTCATCTCCTATGCTTTCACTGCCACTGTTTTCCTCCTCCTCATAATATATATCCTCTTTATCCATGTCATTTGAATTTAAAGCTATGAAACCCTAGAGAAGGTAATCAAGAAGTGAGTTATAGTGAATAGGGATAGGGGAAGGGGAGAGGAGTTTTTGCGATGTAGGATGAGACATATATGATGTGAGAGTGAGAAGGAGGGTATTTTTTGGTAGGCACTATTTAGTAAATAGAGGTTTGAGGATTTTGTTTTGGGGATTTAGGGTATAGGGGAAAGGTGTAGGGATTTTGTTTGAGGGAATTAGAGTATAGGGGATAGGTGTAGGTATTTGTCAACATAATGTGGGAATAAAGGATACGATACGCAGGGATGGTTTTTTAGGCAACCTTGGGTTTGAAAATTTAAATAGCAAACAAACTTCAAAATCATGAAATGAGTGTCAGGAGGATAGTTCAAGTAGTGTACTTACTTGTTTAGAGGCTCTAGATAAAAAAAGAGCAATTTAGATGGTTGATAGGGTGGTTTTGGTGTTTGTTGGCCCTATGCGTAGCGCCTTGTATAGGTGCGCAACACTTTGTCTCTATGCACAGTGCCATGCAAAAATGCACTGGCAAATAGGCCCTATGCTCAACACTTTGGCTGTATGCACAATGCTCCCTCCTCTATGTGCAGCGCCTCCACAATTTTCTCTATGTGTAGCACCTCCTTCTCTATGCACAACACCTCCTCTTTTCTGAGCCACAATTTAGCTTCAACTCCCTTCTCTCCTTCAAATCTCTTCTTTCTCTTTGTCAAATGACTATGATGAATTTGAAAAGGGATTTTGAAATCTTATATAGAGGGTGATTTTATTTTTTCCTTAAAAAAAAAAACCCACTTTATAATGTTTTTTGGAATTTTTACTTTCCTCCAAATCTTTGTTTAATACTTTTCTCTCTATCTCTTTTCAGGTGGATGATGCTTGGATTGAACTGATTTCTTCAATGGCTTTCATTACTTGCAGCAAGGAGAAATGCTTGGGCAGCTTATGGGAACAATTATTACATGAAATGACTTGAATTACATCAAAAAAATATAAATCAACTAAAATACTTTGTATTCATCTCAAAAACATGTTTTTGAGATGAAAACTACATCAGTGAGATAAAAACTTTGTGCAATAATCATGACTTCCTACCAATCTCTCTTTGTTTATTGGTCTTCCTTGTACCTTTGCTGCCCTTTATTTACATTTGAAACTATACTTTTGAGCTTGGAAATGAACCCTAAGACCTAATGGAAACATAACTGCCTTGACTCTAAAAATAACATAACTGAAACCATAACTGAATGCAAGATGGAGATGGGTCAGAAAATGTACTTGATGAGGGAAAAATTGATTTTATGAGAAAAAGACAACCATCAATGAACCATTTTGGCATGAACTAGTGGAATGATAAAAAATTCAATATGAGACACCTAAAACAAAAATGCAAAGAGCAGATTTGATCCCTGATGGAAGTATGCATATACTAACACTAACATTAGCCTTATTGGGGATGACATCTCCTTGGAGGTGTTAAGAACACCGTTGACCAAGTGCCTAGCTGATTGGGCCAATACGGTCAAATAATGAAAGACTAAATTTTTTTTTATTTTTCTTTTTTAAAATGACTCGACACAAACTGGAAGCTGACTCACAACTGACTCTAAACTTATTCAAAATCCAACTAAACATAACACAAAGCATCTAAGCTTTATAGCCTTCACTTCAGGCCCCAAGTTGAAATGACAATGTACCTCAAAACTTGCAAGGAAAGCAAACTGGTATATACAATGACAGTGAAAAAACTTCAGAAAGCTGCATCAGAAATAATAGTGTTTCAGGAGCCTACCATTCACTGGTCCTCCTGAGCATTCTTGACCATCCATTTCTTTTACTAAAAATGCATTCTATCCTTGATATGATGAGATTTTATAAGTTCCTTTCCATAGATTATCAAACTTACCATGTTTCCCTTTTTCTTCATTTCATGCATCCCATCGCAGAACTACATCTTCCAGCTAAAACTTTTTTGCCTTGGTTTTGCAGTCATAAATTTTCTTTATCTTCTCTTGCAGTCAGAAAATGTTTTGAGAAACCTCTTCCCTTGCTTTTTGAAGGTGAACCATTTGATTGATCCGATGTTGAATATCATCTTCTTCACTTCCAACTTCTTGCAATAATCTCATGACTGGGACTGTAAGGGATGTGGGAAGCATTATATCAGTACCATAAACCAATTCAAAAAGCAACATGCCTATTGTTTTCTTGTTGCTCACTCTGTCGAACCACAAAGCATTGACAAGATTTCGATGCCAATTCTTTTTTTTTGCCTCCAACATCTTCTTAATAATGTTTATCAAGGATTTATTTGAAGACTCAGCTAGTCCATTTCCCTGTGGATAGTAGGCCACAGAATGACCCAATGCAATGTTGTATTTGTTGCAAAATTCAACCATTCTCTTGAACTTAAATGTTGTTTCATTATCTATAATAATCTTGTGAGCGAAACCAAAATGAGACAAGATATTGGACTCTAAAAATTGAATGATTATCGTGTATATAGCTTGCTTTGTTGGAATGGCTTCGATCCATTTGGTGAAGTAATTGGTAGCTTTCAAAATCCATCTGTGTTGTGCTGATGATGTAGGGAAGAATTTCTCCTATAAAATCAAGCCCCCACTTCTGGAACGATGCATTAACTACAACTGGTTTCAAAGGAAGAGGAAGAAACTTCCCTTTTCCTTGAAAAACTTGACATTCGTGGCAGTTCATGACTATTTTATACAAATTTGAAAACAAAGCTGGCCAATAATAACCTACTCTCAATATTTTATTAACTGCTGTTTTCTAAAACAAGTGAACCCCAAAATCTCCTCTATGAAAATTATTCGTTACCTGCTGAGCTTCATTTTCAACCAAACGATTAAGAAGAACCCCTCTCAGATCTTTCCAATAGAGAACACTATCTAAAATTCATAATTTTGCAGACTTCAGCTTTAGTGATCTACCTTTACTTTTTGACATTCCAGGAGGAGGAGAAAGATGCTGAAGAACATATACTATATTGAAATACCAAGGTGAGTTGAGAAACATCTTTGATACCTGAATGAGGGTGCCACCATCTTCGTCATATGACATTGCTGCAATGAGATTTATGTCCAGAGCATGAAGATTCGACTCAGCCATGATTTTTGCCAAGCCTTGAGCTTTGATTAGTTCATGGGCTTAATCTCAAGATCATACTCTAACATCACTGCTATCCACTTACCTCTTGTTCCTTCTGGATCAGTTTTCATGAGGACATCTTTGACAGTCGTGTTGGGACATATGCTATGGTATGTGAATGTAGAATGTAAACTCGAAAATCCTTCAATGCCTTTATAAGAGCCAAAGCTTGTTTCTCAATGATGTTATAGCATAGAGCAACATCTATGATAGTCCGACTGAAAAATGCAATGGGTTGCTCCACCTGATCCTTCTTTTGCATCAACACTGCAGCCAAAGTGTGCTCAAATGCAAATGAAAATATAACTAAGTCATGAGTATATTTTGGACTAACCAAAACAGGGGTTGTGGTCAAAGCAAGCTTTACCAAGTTGAAATATTTCATGGAATCTTTGGTCCATTTCATAGTGCTATCCTTCTTCAACATATTAGTTAACTCACGCAAATGCTCAACCAAATTTGGTATGAATTTGCGCAAAAAGTTCATCTTACTATTGAAGGCTTGGATTTCTTTTTTGTTGCGCGAAAAGTTTATTTGTTGAATTGCCTCCACCCTAGAAGGATCAATGCGAATACGATCTTTGGAAATTATATGACCGAGGAGTTTACTTTCCTCCACAGCAAAAAGACTCTTCTTTGGATTTAAATAAATCCCGAACTCCCTGAATTTTTGAAAAATAGTGCTCAAGTGGTGTAAATGCTCATCATTAGAACCATAAAATACTATCAAGTCATCTAAGTAAACCACTAAGAAAACATCCTTCTTTTTAGCAAAATCTATGTCCATGGCCAGCTGAAAAGTGGCCCTGACATCCTTTAACCCAAATGGCATCTTAGCATACTGAAAAGTCCTCCATGGTGTTGTGAAGGCATTTTTGTATTGGTTTTTTTCATGTACCAAAATATGATTGTAACCCGAGTAGCCATCTAGTAGTGACATCCGTGATGCTCCAACTACTCTTTGCAGAATATGGTCCATCTTAGGAAGAGGATAATTATCTTTCAGGGATACTTTATTTAGGTTCTGGAAATCAATACATAACCTTGTCTCTCCGATATTTTTTCATATCGGGACCAAATTTGAAACCCAATCAGAGAATCTAATTGGAACAATGATACTAGCTTTAAACAATCTATTTACCTCTTTCTCAATGGATGGCAACAACTTTGGGTTGATCCTCCTTAACTTTTGTCTAAATGGTTTTTTATCAGGCTTGATAGGTATGGTATGCTGAATGATGTTCTTGTCATATACTTTCAAATCTGAGTAATCCCACGCAAAAACATTAGAAAATTCAGAAAGTAACTTAACATACTTAGCTTTTGATTTGGGAGGTAATGTTTTTGATACCTTAACAAGCTTAGGCCGGTCCATTGTTCCAATGTTTACATCTTCAACTCCTTTGTCAGTAGGAACCAAGGTTGGTTTTCTCGCCACATCATCTTGATCAAACAACTCCTCTAAAGGTATAATACCTCTAGGAATAACATTATCCTTCAGCTATAAAACATCCATCTGATTTACCTCAATGTCCTGTTCATCAAAATCACAAACATCATTAATGAAAGCATTCTTAAACTTCCCTTCATTCTGAAAAAAGGAATTAATTTCATTATTATCCCAGAAAACTTGCCAATATCTCAAATTATTAGGAACAATAGGCCTATGTTTGACATGAATTTCAAATTTATTGCTAGGATTCATTGGAATTTTAAGATTGCTCGCTGCTGTAGCAAGTGAATCAGTAATGATGTTTTGACTTCTCGGTACCACTATCAATGTGTGTTCTAGAAACATTTTCAAGATATCCAGGACTGCATTCCTATAAGCTCTCATATGTGGATGCTTCGCTTGATATTCTCCTTTGACTTGTTTAATCACGAGCTTTGAATCACCATAAACATAAATCCTTTTTTAACAAAGCTTCTTCAAAATCTTTAGACCTATAATCAATGCCTCATACTCCGCTTCATTGTTAGAGAAATTGAAAGCTAATTTATAGGAACACACACATTACTTAGAACTTTGTCTAGCTGAAAAATAGGACTTCGAATCCGAATTCCAATACATGCACCATCTTTACCCAAAGAACCATCGAAGTGCATGCTCCAAAGGCTGTCTTGGTCTTCCAGATGTTGGAATTATGATTTTGTTTCAATCTTACCTTTTCTGGTTGCTTCATTTTTATGTTCTTCACTGACTTTCTGCTCCTATGGAGGCTTCTCATAAGGAATTGCCACTTTTTCCTTTTCTTGATTAATAACTGCTCTAAAATTTTTCAGAAATTTCCAGTACATCTTTAACTTCTACAAGCTGAATATCTACATCATTCAATCCACTATCAGTATACAAAACAAAAGACTCTAATCTGTATGTACAACATTTATCGAATGATTTATGGGCTTCTCTTTAATAGTGATCATATATTTCATCTTCTTTTCCCGGTACAATTTCCTCAATTGACTAAAAATAGGGATCGTAGCATAAGAGAAGTCAATTTGTAAAGTTCCTTTGAGTTTAGCTCCCCACGATCTAGACAATAGCATACCAAATCGAGGTGGTATATTAGCTACTACCACGTCCATCAAGACATTCTTGGCTGGGATTTGATCTAAAGAAACCACCAAATCTTTGATGAGACCAATGTAATGAACTCTACCAGAATCAAATGAATACGAATCGTGATACTTTCGGGTGATATCCAGGCCCAACGTTTTCATGATGGCCTTGGGAATCAAATTATGGGAAGCTTTGGAATCAAGCATAGCATTATGAAGAATATACTCATGTATTCTAAGACTCAAATAAAAGGGCAAGACTTTGCTATCTTCTAGCTAACCTTCTATAGTTGGACCCAAAATAAGTTCAGGATGATCATCCTCAACATTCACCATGTCAGATAAAGGATCAATTTGCAGAATTCTAGACACATGGTGTTTGTAATGGCTATTCTTAACAAGCTCAGTCAAAGGAATGGACACTTTCAATTTATCAATTTCACTTTCTAAATTAAAATATGTGACTTTTTCTACCTCTTTGACACTGATGTCCCTCTTATCTATTTTCTCCTTTGTTGCACTATCCTTTTTCTAGTTGTCTTTCTCTTTTGCAACTGTACTTGTTGATGGCTAATTTACCTTGCTAGGATTCTGATAAACATGCTCCTTTCCTTTTTTCTGGTTGTTTGAGAGATCATTCTTTGACTGAACATCCTTCCTCTTATGAATAGGACTGACCAGTACATCTCTGCTCCTCAAAAGATATTGTCTCTGTTGTGTGCTCAAAGCATTCATGTAACCACGCTGATAATCATAAGATTCAACCTCCAAAAAAACATCATTTGCTAAGATGTAGTCCTCATCCCTTATAATGTCAAAACTTTTTGAATACTCCTCATCTTCAATCAGAAATATAGGCATAACATCTACATTGAAGAAGTGATTTGTTTCAACTACCGGATCTTCCTCCTCTTCTTCTTCTAGTCCTTGAACATAATTCTACTGTAAGAGAATTTTGATTTTCTATTGTTGTTGCACTGGTTGTTCCAATACTTTTTTCTCTCTTTACTTGATTCAGAATTAGGGCTACTGTTGCCCTCTAAAGTTTGGGTTCCAGATCTATGGTTCAGGTCTGCCTGTGATGGACAACCGGTCAACCATGATTTCCATTGTTCAAATCAATGTATCCATTTTTACATTTGAATTAGATGCTTCTTCTTTCACAGTCACTCTTTTCTCTGATCTCATTCTTGCTCTTTTGGCTAGCAAGTTCGCTTCTACACTCACAACATTCTTTTGCATGTCTTCTAGAGTTGTAAGATCATGTTCACACAACTGATATGCCATATCAGCATCAAATCCATCTGGAAACTTAAGAAAATCCAATGCCTCTGGTGGTTTGATATTTGCAGGGATAACATTGTATACTGTATTAAATCTCACACAATAGTCTTGCACACTCTCGCCAACATTTCTTTTGATGTTCTCATATTCGGAAAAAATCTGAAGGGGATTCTTCTTCACCTCCCACCGATCTAGGAACTACCTCTGGAGGATGGGTATAGTAGTGATAGAAGCTGCTAGTAGGGCTCTGAACCATTTCCAAACTTCTCCTCCAAAACTTTGTACAAACAGCCTCATCATCACATCTTCAATTTCAACTTCATGGAGGTCAAAGAAATCATTCATCTTGTCATCTTTTTGTTGAGTTGTAATAGTTTGGGTGTCGTTGAAGAAAGGTATTTTGGTTTGGTAATTAGGGGGCATGGCACCAGGATTTTGAGGAAAAACAAGGGGTACATATCAGGCAACCATAACTGGAGGTGGGGGAAGTGGTGGATTTAAGATAAGGATTGCGATATTTGGTATACTCAAAGGGGGATTAACGATAGCTTGAGTGGTGTGAACAATCTGTGAAGAAGAAGGCAAAGGGTGAGAGATAGTTTGAGTGGTAGTAGATGCAAAGGAAGTATTTTGAAAATTAAAATATGGCATATGAGTCTTATTTTTCACCCAAGTGTTTAAGTTTGAAGAGAGGTTCTACAAATGATCAAGAGTATGAATAAGCTGTGACCCTGATTTATTGTGTGAAAACAAGTCTTCAACGGGGTTATAAAGAGATATAGAGGAATCAACAACTGTCTGATCAATCCAACTTAAAGATTTACTGCGAAATAAACTTTGCTCAAAATCAATATCAAACTCAATGTCTTGCAAAGTGTCTAACCTTCCCGGGAGTGAATTAGCTCGAGGAATGAAATCCTAACTTGATTGTTCTCCAGCTAAACTACATTTCTCTACAACTTTCTTAGATTGTCGCTGAATTTTATGAGGATCACTAACAATGTTTGGAGGATTCAGATCTGGATTGGATCTAGTGTGCTTTCAGGAAGCCAACATGTCTAATTTTGAAATTTAATATATTGCTTTACAAATTTCCAATTCAGCCTATTAAATTCTTAAACTCATCATCCACAAGCTTAAGAATTCAAATGAAACATCTTTTTGGGGTGATTAACTTCTGATATTTTGTTTCCCCACTATGGGTGCCACTATGTTATCACCTGGATTGAACCTCATGCTGAAGGAAGGCAATGCTAGGGAAACCACAAACCACGCTTAGCCAAGTAACTAGCCCTACTAGGCCAGGAGAGGGCTCTCTCCGTAAGGATCTCAATGAAATTTACTGGATCTAGAAAATGATATTAGGCTAGGTATAGTAGCACAAGGTTTGATTTGATTTTGAAGGGTTTTGCTGGATCAGGAGAAGCCAAATAGTTAGGGCAAGGAAATTAGGTCAAAATTGCAGGGTTTCAATGGGGAAAGGTAGGCACAAGGCTCAACACTCTAGGGTTTGATGGCTGAGGTGATTCAAAGACATGTGAGGAGCTAGAAAGAGCATGTAAGCAACATGGATTCTTCCTAAACTGAAGAAAACATAGACTATGAATATTTTCCCAAAATAGAACATAAATATTATGGGTTTTGTCTATCAACTTGAAAACGTCCACTTAAAAGAAATGAAATGATTGATGAAGTACCAAAAACATTTTAAAATAAAATGAACTAGAGAAAACTAAACTGAACATCATACAACATGGATCCCAAAGAACTAGCTGCAATTTTTCATTAATCTCTTGCTAAAACTGATACAAAATGATATCTACTCAAAGCATAAGCATCCAACTAAGTCCAACCCTTTACAATGAGAAATAATATGAAGATATATACATTGATTCAACCTCCTCCCATCCTCAGGGGTTGAATCCTTAGGATGAGGAACTAATCCATCAAAGACTGAACAAGAAACTGGAATCTAGGCAACCTAACAACTTGCCTCTAAAAGGGAGGAAACTAATTCATTTGTCCTCAAGATAAATTTTGGTTTAATGAATCTACCTTTAAAAAACTATTGTCCATCCTATTTACATGCCTAGTTACCATTTACATCAGTAAAAACATCATCCATTAGATAAAACTAAAAATTATAGTCATGGCACGGTGAAGTGAACATTCGACATAAAATTGTCATATGCGCAACGCCCAAGCTCTATGCACAACACTTTTTGCATGGCCATTTTGAAGGCCTTCCCGATGTCAAAATTTGGCCCAAAATAGCTTGTTGGAAATAGCTTCAAGTCTACTTTCCAGAAAATCTTGAATTTTTTCATTTTGAGTTCATTTGTCCCCTCAAAAGCTGATTCTCCCAAGACTGCTTTTGTGGCTCAAAAAGAGGGCAGAAAGGTCATTTTTGGGGTGTTTTTTGACCTTTTGGTTGACCATTTCTGCTCCAAAATATTAGAAAATGCACAGGGTGCATGTACTCATCATTGGGAATCAAAAAATTCTGACCATTTCTTGTTTAGATGCCCCTAGGAAAAGCGTTGCGCTAGTGGCGCTGCGCATAGAGCCAATTTTCCTGAGTCAAAAATTGCAAAATTCTCAAAACCTACTCAAAATTTGTGGAGAACAGCACCATAAAGTGTCTGGGTTAGCCATGGAAGCTTCAACAAGCAACCTAATCCTATCACCCTCCTTTCTTCCTTTGAGTGCTTGTTTTAGCCTTGTCTTCATTTGCTTGACTCTTATGTTGCAAATATTGTTCCGGGTCCTGTAATGGCGAGCCATGTGCCTAATGATGTGATTTTTCTTGTTGGCCCTTTGTAGCAACTTATCCAAATACAAATTGTCCCTGTCAAGCCATGTTTCTCTATCCTCCTCAATATCCTTCTCAAGCCTTTGTTTTGTAGTCAACGTGGTTGGGGTTTCTTCCTCTTGCATTATGAACTTGCCTTTGTCACCTTACCTCTTTGCTTTGAGAAGTTCCAGCTCCATGAGGACTTGTTTGTCACTTAGCTGCTTGTTCTCTTGCTTAAGGTATGAAATGACATACTTAGCTCTCACCAAGTTGTCCATCAGTGCTTGGATCTATGCATATTTTTCCCTTATGGTTATATTTTCATTTGTTGCCTCATATTGAGCCTCCAAGTCAACTATCTTAATGCCATGATAAACATGTGGTTGTTCTAGTCCATCATTTTCCATAAAATAAAATTCCCTTTCCTCTTCATCATTGAGGCTTTCATCCAACATCTTTTCTTTCCCTTTATGCACCTACTGCACCTGTTGTACCTGTTGTGTTGATGAAGAAGGCAAAGCCCCTTCCATAGTTTGTGGAGCAAGCATTTGCCTATGAGCTGATGAAGAAGGCAAGGCCCCTTCCACATCAAGTGGAGTAAACACTTGCCTATCCACTGCAAACAAATTTCTAGCCCCTCTCTGATATGTCTTGTAGGCTTCTGACTTCTCAACAACTTTAGTCTCTTTAGCCTTCTCACTTTCCTTTACTTTGGCACTGCTGGAAGGCCTTTCTGCTTCTTGGGACACCGGTGGAGGAGTCTGAGGACCATTGAAGATGTCATTGGTAATAAATGTATCCCAGGAGATGTTGAGGAGGTTGAGATGATGTAGCACAATCATCTTAATCAAGGAATAGTGATAGATACTACTCATCTGCTGGGGGTATGGATTTTTCTATACAATGTAGGCCATCTTCTCAATGTTCCTGAATAAGAAATACGGGATGCTCAACATTTTCACTCTTGTGAAGTGCATAAGAAGCCTAATATGATAGGTGTACAATCTAGAAAATTTTCCCTCACATGTAAAATACTTCATAATGATCCTCATCATAGGGGCATACTTGTCTTCAAGGAACCTAAAAGGAAAGGTCCTCTTCTTTTCATTCCTATACCTAGATTTGACGTATGGCTCATAGTAGTGCTCTTCCAAATCTTGTGCTTTACACCATTTTTCCCCCAAATTCAGAATCCTTGTATCATCACCAATGATGGAGGATGAAACTGTAAATGTCACCCTGGCAAGAGTTACCTTGTTATCACGAAGATTGGTGACAAAAAGCCTGGTCATCTCAGGATGATGTTGAACTCTTTGTACCTGCGCACAAAGCTCATAACACCCTAGATGCCTAAAACAAGAGATAGTCATATGAAAAGCCTATTACTTTCTGATGTTTGATGGTTCCTCTCTGATAATTCTACCTCCAATATGTTGTTTTATCTGACGCTGAGGTTCATCTCCTATGCTTTCATTGCCACTGTTTTCCTCCTCCTCATAATCTTTATCCTCTTTATCCATGTCTTTTGAATTTGAAGCTTTGAAACCCTAGAGAAGGTAATCAAGAAGTGATTTATAGTGAATAGGGATAGGGGAAGGGGAGAGGAGTTTTTGCGATGTAGGATGAGATATATATGATGTGAGAGTGAGAAGGAGGGTATTTTTTGGTAGGGACTGTTTGGTAAATAGGGGTTTAAGGATTTTTTTTTGGAGATTTAGGGTATAGGGGATAGGTGTAAGGCTTTTGTTTGAGGGAATTAGAGTATAGGGGATAGGTGTAGGGATTTGTCAACAAAACGTGGGAATAAAGGATATGATAAGCAGGGATGGTTTTTAGGAAACCTAGGGTTTGAAAATTTAAATAGCAAACAAACTTCAAAATCATGAAATGAGTGCCAGGAGGATAGTTCAAGGAGTGTAATTGTTTAGAGGCTCTAGATAACAAAAGAATGATTTAGATTGTTGATAGGGTGGTTTTGGTGTTTGTTGGCCCTATGCATAGCACCTTGTATAGGTGCGCAATGCTCTAGCTCTATGCGCAGCGTCGTGCAAAAATGAACTAGCAAATAGGTCCTATGTGCAGTGCTCTTACTGTATGCGTATTGCTCCCTCCTCTATGAACATCGCTCCCTTCTCTATGCGCAACACCTCCACAATCTGCTCTATGAGAAACACCTCTTGCTCTATGTGCAATGCTCATCTTTTCTCAGCCACTAATTGGCTTCAACTCCGTTCTCTCCTTTAACTCTCTTCTTTCTCTTTGTCAAATGAATATGATGAATTTGAAGAAGGATTTTGAAATCTTATATAGAGGGTGATTTTAATTTTTCTTAAAAAAGACCCACTTTATAATGTTTTTTGGAATTTTTACTTTCCTCTAAATCTTTGTTTAATACTTTTCTCTCTTTGTCTCTTTTCAGGTGGATGATGCTTATATTGAACTGATTTCTTCAATGGATTTCATTACTTGCAGAAAGGAGAAATGCTTGGGCAACTTATGGGAACACTTATTACATGAAATGACTTGAATTACATCAAAAGAAATATAAATAAACTAAAATACTCTGCTTTCATCTCAACAACATGTTTTTGAGATGAAAATTACATCAGTGAAATAAAATTTTTGTACAATAACCATGACTTTCTACCAATCACTCTTTGTTTATTGGTCTTCCCCATACTTTTTTTTCCCTTTATTTACACTTGAAACTATACTTTTGACCTTGGAAATGAACCCTAAGACCTAATGGAAACATAACTGCCTTGACTCTAAAAATAACATAACTGAAACCATAACTAAATGCCACATGGAGATGGGTCAGCAAATGTACCTCATGAGGGAAAATTTGATTTTCTGAGAAAAAGACAACCATCAGTGGACCATTTTGGCATGACCTAGTGGAATGATCAAAAATTCAGTATGAGACACCTAAAATGAAAATGCAAAGAGAATATTTGATCCCTGATGGAAGTATGCATATACTGACACTAACACAGTTGATATAGACAATATCTATTAAATGAAAACAAAGGAATAGGATTGGGTTAACCCTACTGTAGAAGGCAAGTTGACTTGGAAGCATGATAGTTCTTGCATCTCAGACTCAGAAGAAGAATTGGAGAATTGGCAGAAGAGACTACATGAATTATCCACAAGGCATTGTTCAAGAATGACCAAATCAGTTCGATATATGATATCCAAGGTATGTAATATACCTTCTTATGATGGCTTTGGTGATGTCAATACTTTTCTTGATGATTATGAAGAACATGTTCCAGAGAATAAAAGGTTGTTAGCCTTGGATATAGCCCTAAAAGCCACCCCTACTATATGGTGGGGTGCACGCAAGAAAAATATAGGAGATTGGCAGGAGTGTCGAAGATTGATGTGGATAAGGTTTGGAAAGATAGATACAGAATTAGAGATAAAATATGATGGTAAAACTAATGCTAGGGAGAATATCCAGTTATGTACTACAACATGGAAGGAGATTCCACAGCAAGAATGGGTACATGGATTCATTCATACATTAGAGACATCCCTAAGAACTGTTACCTAGAAACAGAGCTTTGACATGCTACAATAAACTGGGCAGACATGGTTGATGGCTTCATATTAAGGTTTAGCTTTGAGGATGACCGTCCATATATAGATTTGGCTCTTTAGATAGTTAATAAGAAGATCCTTGAGAATGCAACCCCATTGACATGGCAGAAACCTGATTGGGCTACACAGATAGAAAATGCATTAAAATTCTATAACCTTACTACAGAAGATGAAGAATATCCTCATAACATCGACATAGAAGAATTAGAAGGATACCGCAAATTAAATGGACCTGAGTTAGAGATACCAGACATAACGAAGCCACTAAAGATTAAGAAGGTGAACATAGGATCAAATAAGGAACCTAAGTTTGCAATAATAGGAGACATTTGGGATGAAGAGACATTCAGTAAAGTTACAGATTTACTTCATGAATACCAAGAACTATTCCCCACCAAGTTTCTAGAGATAAAGGGTATAATAGGAGATCTAGGAGTCATGAAGATAGCGAGGGGCTTGATAAGTTGTGAATCTAGTCAAACAAATACCTTATAAGTTGAACCCAAAGTATAAGGAGAAAGTGAAGGTAGAGCTTGATAAGATGATAGTAGTAGGAATTATTGAACCAATAGAAGAATCATAATGGGTGAGTCCTATGGTGGTGCAAGAAAAGAAGACTCAAGGAGAAATTAGGATTTGTGTTGATTTGAGAAAGTTAAATGATGCATGTTTACATGATCCCTTGCCTAACCCTTTCATAGATGAAGTGATAGATAATGTATGAGGACAGAAAGCTTACTCATTTACAGATGGATTTTCAAGTTATCATTAGATTAGGGTTGCACCTAAAGATCAGGATAAGACCACATTTGCTACAAAATGGGGCTCATATCAATACATAGTAATCCATTTTGGATTAAAGAGTGCCATTGGTATATTTTCTAGAGTGGTGGTTGCCTATTTTAAAAAATATATCGACAAGTTTTTGGAGGTATACTTTGACAATTGGATAGTATTTGGGTTGTTAAGAAAAATTATTAGACTTTTAAGACTTATGCTTAACACATGTAGACAATATCAGATCTCCTTGAATTTTAAGAAGCACATATTTTGTGTACCTTTTGGTATGTTGTTGGGACATATTGTTTGCAAGAGAGGATAAATGGTGGACCCAACTAAGATTTATATTATTGTGAACTTCCATCCACCTAAGACAGTAAGACAACCTCACACTACATTGGGACATACTAGGTATTATAGGAAATTTATCAAGGGGTATGCACATATCACTGCCTATGGAGACATTGTTAAAGAAGGATGTAAATTTTCAGTGGAATGAAGAATGACAGAAAAGCCTCGACATAATGAAAGAAAAAATGGTAGTTGCACCTATATTAGTGTTCCCCAATTGGAATAAGGAATTGCATGTCCATGTGGATTCCTCTTGTATAGATTTGGGAGTACTACTAGCACAACCAGGTGTAGGAGAAATTGATCATCCCATAGATTTTGCAAGTAGAAAGTTATCTAAAGTAGAAAATAATTACACCACTACAGAAAGGGAAGGAATGGCCACGGTGTATGATTTTCATAAATTTAGACACTATTTTTTAGGATCACACTTTAAAATGTTTACAGATCATTCTGCACTAAAGTATTTGGTTAATAGGCCTGCCTTAGGAGGAAATATTTGCATATGGTTACTGTTATTCCATGAATATAACTTTGAAATCATTGTTAAACCAAGAATATTGAATGCAGGACCTAACAATATATCAATATTGGAAACAAGGGAAGAACCAACCAGCATAGAGGATAATCTCCCTGATGCACAATTATCTGGAATCATAGTTGCAGAGGACCATTTTGCAAATATCATTCAGTTTTTTATGATAGGGATGGCTCCTTCAGAGTATACTACGCAGAAAAAGAAGGAATGATTAGTTAAGGCAACTGAATTTTCATTAATAGCAGACAAATATATAAGATGAGACCTAGTGAGACACTGCATAGATATGTTCCTGAACATGAAAGACAAATGATTCTAGCAAAGGCTCATGAGGCTACAACTGGTGGACACTATTCAGGAAAATATATCACATAAAAGAGTTTTAGAGCAAGATTTTGGTGGCCTACACTACATAAAGATGCAAAGGAATATTGTAGAACATGTGATGTGTGTTAAAGAACAGGAAAGCCTTCACGAAGGGATGAAATGCCATTAGTACCACAAGTTACATTGCATGGTTTTGATAAGTTGGATATTGATTTCGTTGGACCCATCAACCCACTTGGAAAAAGGACTAGTGTGAGGTACATAATCAAAATGACTGACTGTTTAACAAGATGGGTTGAAACATTACTAGTAAGGGACTACAATGCAGAGACTGCTGCGAAGTTTATTTTTGAATATATATTTTCTAGATTTGGATGTCCAGAGATTTTGATGAGTGACTAAGGTTCCCACTTCCTAAATAAAAGTATTGAAGCATTGACTGAGTAATTACAAGTTTATCATCAAAAGAGTACCCCTTATCACCCTCAGGTCAATGGGATAGTAGAAAAATTTAACAAGATTTTATAGAATGCACTTACTAAGGTATGCAACGTGAATGGAGATGACCGAGATCTCAGAACTCTAATAGTTTTATGCGCTTACAAGACCACATGTAAAAGGTTGACAGGTTAGACACCACTCAGGTTAGTTTATGGGAAAGAAGTTATGATTCCCATGGAATACATTATGTGTAGCTTGAGGATTTCAAATTTTACAAATATGGTAGGCCCTGATGAGAAAGAATGTCGCAGCTGATTGCTTTGGAAGAAGACATATTTATAACTGGATTCCATTAGCAGGTACGAAAAGAAAGAGAAAAATCATGGCATGACATACATATTAAGTAGAAGAAGTTCTAAGTAGGGGACCTTGTTCTCCTCTATGATAGTAAGTTTACAAAATTTCTAGGAAAATTCAAGATGCATTGGTTGGGCCCATATATTATTAAGAATATTACTGATGGATGTGTAGTTCAATTAGCTAAGTTAAATGGACAATTGATTAAGGGAAGAGTAAATGGCAGTAGGTTGAAGCTATACAGGGATAACCTTTCCCTTACATCTTTGCTCTGAAGAAGGAAGGAGAAAATTCTTAGTGCCACCTATAGTTCAAAGTGGGCACTAGACTATAAACTATGCTACAGAAAGAGCTTCGAGGCAAGAAGTTATTTTGTTATAGTCTGAAGTATGTCATAGTTCATAGGAGCCACGACGTAAGAAGAGATTTTCGCTACAATATGGATGTGTCGAAGTTCATTGGAAAACAAAAATATGAACGTTGAAAGGGAAAGTTAACATTAAAATACATAGAAAATTACTTTTATGAGGACATGTTGGCAAGATCTAAGGATAGATATGCAGTTAATGAAGAGAATCATAGCACAATATAAACAAATTCTAAGATAATTATGGGGTTATACACTCGAAATAGTTATAAAAAGTCACCTCCCACTCAAATCAAATAATTTGCTAAATTGAGAATTCGAGTCTTGAGAGTGCGAGGAAATTGTAGAATTTTTAGCTGTTGTATGTCATTTGAGTGTTCTTGGGAAGAAATTGTGTGTACTTTTTGTGAGAAAGGCTTATCTGGAATCATGGAAGCCCCTGGTATGCCCGCAACATCAGCTGAGATGCCCGCAGTAGCATCTCCCACAACAACATTAATACAAAAATAACGGAGATCACTGAGGAAGAAACAGACCAAGGAAGAGAGATCCACAAAGAAATAGGATGAGAAATCTTCCAAGACTCAAAAACAACTTGAGCAAGTCATTGATAGGGAAGGAGAAATGGAGGAGGTGTAGATGGAAACATGCGGCATAGAATATTTTCCTCTACCACCATACATCCTACTGAGGAAACCAAATTTAAAACCTATAAAAGAATCAAAGGATGTGAAGTATGGCACCTTTACACCCTTGTTTCCTAAATCATTACCATTTTCAGGAGAATTTTTAGGGAAAATTCCACAGTTGAAGTTCGTGGATTATGAATTTAAAGATAGGAAGAAGCACCCTTAGTTTGCACCAAACCAGTATTTGAAATAGGTGCACTATCCAAACAACAAAGTGACAAGGCTAGAACCATAGCAGTGGGAAAATGGGTTGGTGTAGTTAGGACTACTAAATATGTTAAATGTGTGCACTTGGGTAGAAGTCTGGGGAACATGACATGTGTGCGATAGTTTCTCATGTTGGTGCATGATGGAGGATTATGGATGGGAAATAAGACCCCTATAGACCCAATGTTGATCTGGAGGATCACGATACAACCATACCAAGGGCGAAACCCTGTAGAGGAGTTTGTTGGAAAAGATCAGGACCGTGCTATAGTAGACAATATGAAATAGAAGTTTGGGCTAGAAAAAGGAAAGAGGGGATATGACATCAATTCAATCAATGACCAGGAAGTTCACTTCGTAGTGCACATATTTGCTGGGAAGATCATGAGAAAGTGTTGGGCAAATGAAGTTCCTGCTTCTGTGGTTTCATTAGTTGCACAATGTGCCAATGAGGTTTAGTTCAATTGGGTTGATTACATGTGCAAGGAATTTATGGATGATTTCCGCCAATTCCAAGAGAAAGGTACCAAATTCCATTATGCATGGTTAATTTTTATTATTGCAATGTTAGCGTGGAGAGAGCTAGAGGATTTATAGTTCCCCTCGGTAGCATCAAATGTCTGTGAAGTCACACATTATGCCTCACTAGGGTTTACCACTCAACTGTCACAAGAAATGGAGAATAAGATGTTTTTCGTGTTGTATAATATTTACTTACTTATGTTAGTGAAACAACATCCTTGCCTGTCGTTGAGCCTATATGAGCAATATAGTGATGATGTGAAGTTCAAAGATGATTTTCACAAAGTCTTTATACAGGCTCATAGAGAAGCAAATAATAAATGGCATCCCCTGCCATATTTCGTTACAAAAGATGACCTCTTAGCACTGGTACAACAATGGATAACATAATGGAAGGCTGCGCCAGAGGCAGAGGCAAAAGATATTATTACAAAGGAGGAAACCTCGCAGCACGACGAAGCAAGTGGAAAAGACAACGAAAAGGATTAGGATGAGCATGAATTAGAGGAAGAGGAACAACATGATGAGGGTCACTAGGATCCTCTTGAAGAAGATAAGAATAATAATGAGTTTGAGAAGATTGAAATAAAACAAACTTCTGCAGAAAGGAGGAAAGCACAAGGTGAAGATGCCATGAAGATCAAGAAAAAGAAGAAGGCATAAAAAATGAAGGATATCACACCAATGGTCCTTATTGATGGCAACTTGGAGGAGATTGGAGATAGGATTCAGGAGGTGATAGCTGAATCTTGGAACAGAGTAGAAGATTGCTACAACACAATTCTAACCAATGTCGAAGAGCAGATCATATAATTGAAGGTTCTGGTGTAGACAGTCAGACAACCAACAGAGATAGAAGAAAGAGTTGGAGTAGAAAGGCAGATAGAGCCTACACTTGCAGCGAGGTTAGCACATATACCTGCAAGAGCCCTACATTTTGACTCTTCCTAACTATAGTAGCAGGTTAAGGAATGGAAGTATGCCAATATGAACATCGTAGCAGTTTCATTGCAAAGATTACACAAGATGAACTTGGAAACTATAGAAGAGATGAGGTTGCGTGAATGACACAACTCACAACTAAATATTCAAGTAGAAAAAGATCCAGTTGCACTTTGGCAGAAGCTTGAGTAGGTGATCCAAGAAATGGATCAAGTAGCACAGAAACACCAGAATGTCAAGGATACAGTGGAAGCAACGTGTAGAGAAATTTTAGACATTGAATTTTGAGAGGAAGAGCCAGTAGAAGACAAGGTCATGAAGCTCGACCTTGTAGTGAATGGATACAAGGAGAAAATTGTCACAGTGCAATTCAAGTACGAAATGTAGATCAATGAGTTGCAAATGAAGTTACATTCAACTACACCAAAGGAAGTATGGGATTAGAGAGAGACTGACCTAAATAATACAATGGCTAGCATCTCTGCATCAATGGAAGATTATGGAAAACTCTTGGATGAAAGTATACAAATTTGGACATCGTTGCAAGAAGATCCATATGTACAAACTATAGGAAGAAATATAGAAGAAGAAGTAGTAGTTAGAAGAAATTTGGGCATCTGCAAAGACCTTACCAATATTGTAGAAGCTCACGAAGATCAATGAGTCAAAGGCCCTCTAGAAGAAAATTGACGAGTTGAAGAAGGAAGAACAAGTCTTAGCAGAGAGGACTCAACCTTGGTAGGATGAGGCCCTCCAACTATCATAGGCAGTAAATTAGAAGCTTCAAGAGCTTCAACACAGGAGACAACATTGGTTCAAAAGTTTGCAGAACATGTGACATAGGCACCGCTGGAGGAAGTGCACAATGAGGAAAAGCATGTAACAGGGACTCTGCATCAGTTCAACCATGCCTAAAACAATATCACAGCAAAAATCAGAGAAAAAAAAGCTGAGTGACTCAGGATGAGTCACATGTGAGTGTTGGGGGCCTGTTGGGTGTAGCCTAGCTTGGCCTAGCTTTTGGTGAATACTCTATATTATTTTTTGGAGCAAAGTGAGAAGAAAAGAATGCAGTAGTAAATATTGGTGAAGATTCTGCATTAGTCAATTTTTAAATATTCAATAAAGACATCCTATTACAGAGCACATTCAACAATTCCAAAAGTTGAGCTTTGGAGTGAAGAATGTTTCAGAGGATAACTTGTTAAACCTATTTATGGGTACTTTAAAGGAAAGCATCCAACATGAGGTGTGTCTCTTTGAAACTAAATCTCTAGAGCATGGTTTCAATCTGAAAAGGAATGTTGAAAGTAAAATATGGCCACCTGAAAATTGGTCACCAATAAATATAGAGAAAATTATCCTTTGTTTCCTAAACCGACAAGGTTAACTCCTCAAAAAATGGATGAAAGAAGAGAAAAGGGACTATGTTTCAACTATGAAAATAAGTATAGTGAAGGGAAAAAATGAAATGAGAAGAAATTATTCTACATAGACTGTGAAGATGAAGAAGATCAAGAAGTGGAAACTTCACAAGATCTAGAGTTAGAAGAAACTACTCCAACAATCTCTAGTCATGCATTGCATGGCATCATTACTCCAAAAACCCTCAATATAGAAGGATATATCGAAAGGAAAAGGGTAACATTATTGATTGATTCATGTAGTACCCATAAATTTATCGATTATAAATTGTAAAAAATTCTTAATTTCTCTATATATCCAACACCAGAATTTAAAGTGATGAATGCAAATCAAGGTAAGATAAATTTTTTAGGGAAGTGCAATAAAATTAAGCTATATATGAGGGAGTATTTATTGCTTAGTCCCATGGTAGAAATTCAAATGGGTGGTGTTGATGTTGATGCAAGAAGGAAGAATTATTTCTTTTGAAATTAGCAAAATTTAAAGGAAGGAACTTACTTAGACCCATCTATGAAAAATAAATGTTGGTCATACTACATGTTGTTAAGAAATGGTGTCCATACCTAATAGGAAGACACTTCAAAGTAAACAAAGATCATGATAGTCAAAAGTACTTATTGGAGAAAATATTATCTTGAGAATAACAACAAAAATGGGTCACAAAGATGTTGGGTTATGACTTTGAAGTCATGTATAAAAAGGGAAAAAAATATTGTGGTAGATGCACTCTCAAGGAAAGAGGAAGACACAAATGGTTTACTATGTGTTATTTCCATTCTACAATATGACTAGGTGGAAAAAGCAAGGATAAAATGGCAGCAATATGAGAATATTAAATCATCCATGTGTTATTTTCACACAACATGGTCAATATATACACTACTTCCTCGATCTGCCTCGTTATCAAGATGCATTGGTAGCCCTCCATCATACCTATACAATTACACAATCAGTGTCTATTTCTTAGGGTGTAGATGATGTGTCTCAGGCCATAGATTGTGTCTTTGAGGAAGAAGCTCTGAACTTGGATTATCCTTGTGCCCATTTCCATTTTACCTCTCACCTAATATCAGTCTCCTCTAATATGGTGAAGCTACCTAAAATAACCTCTCCGAAACCTACACAATCATGTGCCTTATGTGAAATCCAGGGAATTTGATTAATTAATGCTAAGAGTTGAATAAAATCAAGGAAATTTTTCTCTCATTGGTCCACTTTCCTCAGCCTTTTTTCTCAAACAAGTATAGATGCAAGTGCAACCATTGTTACATTTCTTCCCAAGTCCATCATATGCGGAACTACCCATACCTCCCTTGATTTTGGGAGACAAGGGTAGCCTTGTGACAAAATGACATTGGGACCTAAAACCCTTCCGCCACTATTGATGCTAGGATCAATGGGTGGAACACACTTTTAACAAGTTCCCCACCTCATGAAATCATCCACCAGTCATCTTCACAAACCACAAGAGATGTTGTTACATAGACCATTGATTACTTTTTCACAGGACATGCATTACATGCGTCTCATCCTTGTGACATTTGTACCAACACCTTTCATAGTTTAGCGACATGTCCGATGTTGTAAATATTAGCATCTGATGAAACTGAATTAATATAGTTCCTAAACAACGTCCTCCCATAGAGGAAGATTCCTTGGCCCTAAGGATCCCAACATCTTCTCAGGAATCTTCCCATACCCACCATCAGGTTACCATATGAGAGATTCCCCCAACACTTGGTGCTAATGACACCCAACACCACATAAGATTCATATCCTCATTTGTATGAACCTTTATTCATGTCATATTCTCATCATTATTCAGTTTCAAGACCTATTTTCCCATTGTGAAGCTTGCACCAACCATGACTGTGCAGAACCATTCACTCTGTTCATTTTCAACATCGTTGTGTTCTACGACAATGACCACTGAGTTGTTTTCATTCTTATAAACCTAAACCACTAGGTGCCAATCCCATCCTCATAACCTCCCACAACCTTCATCACCATTAGAAATTATTTTTCATTCAGACATAGATATTCTATAGGCCATGACAGAACCAAAATTCCCTTGGAATGACATGCATCATCACTCTTTCTTTTTACTAGACAAGGCATTCTCACCTACTAAAGCACCATGCCACAATATTTTCAGAGTAGAGACAAAGGAATTCCTACCACTGGGATAGGTATATTGGCTCAATAACTGTATCCCTACACCAGATGCATCTGAGGGAGGGAACATGTCTAACATATCACCTATAATCAAGGTAGATATTTCGAACAAGCCCGATATAGTTGAAGAAATCTCACTAGGGGCAACATGTTCTCTGGAAGAAGTGTCCTCTTACAAATCCCTATTTCAAGAATATAGGGGTATTTTTACGTGGTCTTATTCATAAATTCCATGTATTAGTCCCACAATCATGGGGCACCACATGGTCACATGCCATGATGTATACCTAGTTAGGAAAAAGCAACATCATCTCCACTCGTACAAGGTAGAAGAAATTAGACAAGAAATCAACACACTCCACAAAGTCTATTTCATCTACCCCATTTCTTACACATCTTAGGTTTCCAACCCTATACTCATCTTGAAAAAAGAGGACACTATTAGCGTATGTACTAAATTCAAAGATATGCACAAAGAATGTCTCAAAGACAACTATCCAACACACTTCATCAATCAAGTAATCTATGATTTTTCCAAACACGAAGCCTTATCCTTTATGGATGGATTCTTAGGATATAACCAAATTCAGATATGACACACAAATTAGTAAAAAACAACCTTTACTAAACCATTGGGAATGTCCGCCTATCATGTCATGCCCTTTGGCCTTAAGAATGCTGACACCACCTTCGTGCGAGCCATGAATATCTTTCACAACTTGGCTCATCTAATACTAACCTATTTGAATGATCTCACAATACAGTCCGAAAAGATCTTAGACCATCTGGAATATCTCTGCCTATTTTTTCAAAGGTGTCAACAATATAACCTTTGCTTAAACCCTCTCAAATGTGTTTTTTGCATTAGTGCAGGCTTCCTACTGGGATTCATTGTTTCTTATCAAGATATTAGGGTTAACCCTTTGAAGGTATAAGCGATTCGAGAAATCCCACCTCCAAAAACGTTGAAGAAATTGAAAAGCTTGCAAGGTAACACAAATTTCTTACGCTGCTTTGTCCCCAATTATGCAACTTGTGTGAACAATTTCGTATGCCTTCTCTATTAGGACATCCCCTTCTAGTGGGACAAATAAGCTCAAAAATCATTTAATTCCCTGAATAACACCTTGTCTCAAACACCTTTGCTCAACCCTCCTGACCATAGAAAATACTATACCCTCTACCTACCATCATCAGAAGTAGCCATTGTAAGGGTATTGGTCCAAAAAGGTAATGATGATATAGAACATGTCATCTATTGTTAGGATATTCCAACACATAGGAAATAGTTAAGTATAACTTGGTCTAGTGTAGAGTTAGGTAAAGTGTGTTTCTTTACTATGTACATTTGTAGCTTACAATCTGACGGTCATGATATATTCTAGACATGAAGTTATCTGACGGTTCATTCTCTCCTCGGTAATACCGACACTTGATCCATGGCTTGACACCTGATTGGTCCATGATCTCTATTTAAAGAGCATGGAGGGTCATTTGTAGGGTAACCATTCATGAGAGAAGCTTAGGTAAATTTTCATTCTTTTATTAATAAATTGCCTGAAGTGGCTGTGTTGGCTTAGGCCGTGGACTGTTTCCCTTTTTCAAGGTTTTAACCACGTCAAGAATACTGGTGTATTGATTTATGATCTGTTTGTGAGTGGTGTCCTTTGGTGTTCTATTTGAGGAACTTACCCTGTAAATTCATACATGGTATAAGAGAAGATGAATTTTAAATATGCCTTGTTAGATGCAAATGAGTTTACAGAACCAAGTATGGACCAAATGGAAAATTTGATAAAAATAAAGATTGCATTGTTGCTAAGGGTTTTTCACAAGTTAAAGGCATTGAATATACTAAAAACTTCTCCCCTGTTGCCAAAATGAACTCTATCCACCTTGTTCTTTCCCTCATTGCCTCTTTCAAATGGGAATTCCATCATATGGATGTTAAATCTACCTTATTGCATGGGGACTTGCATGAAGAAATCTATATGAAACAACCTACCGGCTTTATACAAACAGACTCCAACCTTGTATGTCAGCTTAAGAAATCCCTTTATGGTCTCAAGCAAGCCCCTCGGGCTTGGTATGCCAAAATGGATAGCTTTCTTTTAGATACTAGCTTTTCTAGGTGTCATTCTGACAACACTGTCTACACCAAGAAAGTGGGTAAGTCTCTTATCATTCTTGTTCTTTATGTTTATGATCTTATCCTTACTGGTAGTGATCCCAACCTCATATACCATGTGAAGTCTAGCTTTAAAAAGAAGTTTGAAATGACAGACTTAGGGCACTTGCATTATTTTCTTGGTCTTCAAGTCTTGCAATCCAAGAAAGGTATTTCTCTTTCCCAGTCCAAGTATTCCTGTGATCTTCTATGCCACTTTCACATGGAAGACTGTAAGCCAACCCCTTCTCCCTTTCAGTCTGGAGCCAAACTTTTAGTCACTTGTACTTCCCCTGAAGTTGATGCTACCTTATACCATGAGCTTGTAGGAAAACTTTTGTATCTAACCCATACCCATCCTGACCTTTCCTTTGTTGTTGGCCTTATTGTTCAGTTTATTCATAACCCACATGAAAGTCATTGGAAAGCAGCTAAAACAATACTTCATTATGTTTGAGGTACAGTTCAATTTGGGATTCATTAAAGTGCAGAAGCATCTCCTCTATTAGTTGGTTTCACTGATTCCGATTGGGTTGGTGACCCTGATGATCAAAGTCTATTGCAGGTTATTTCTTCACTCTTTCACTGTAGAAGCTAGTAAGGAAGCCTTGTAGATTCGTTAGATCCTGTCAAAGTTTGGTTTTCAACAGCAGCATCTGAATACACTTAGGTGTGATAATCAAAGTGCCATTCAACTATGAAAAGATGCAGTCCAACATCAGCGCAGAAAACACATTGAACTACACATGCACTTCATCAGTAAGCTCATTCATAAACATGCTCCTAAATTGAAATATTGTTAAACCAATGATCAAGTTGCAGACATCTTTGTAAAGGCTCTCACAAAGACGAAGTTTACTAAACTTCGATTTATGGTTGGAGTTCAGAAAGTTGTCAGTAAGGGGGGAATAGGATCTAATGCCTCCTTCTGTCTCCTATTGTGTCATATTTGTACATCCTTCAATCTTATCCCAAGTTGTTCTTAGGGGGGTGTTAGGATATTCCGACACATAGGAAATAGTTAAGTATAACTTGGTCTAGTGTAGAGTTAGGTAAAGTGTGTTTTTTTACTATGTACATTGGTAACTTACAATTCGAAGGTCACGATATGTTATAGACATGAAGTGATCTAACGGTTCATTCTCTCCTTGGTATTACCAACACTTGATCTGTGGCTTAACACCCAATTGGTCCATGATAGCTATTTAAAGAGAATGGAGGGTCATTTGTAGGGTAACCATTCATAAGAGAAGCTTATGTAAATTTTCATTCTTTTCTTAATAAATTACCTGAAGTGGCTGCGTTGGCTCATGCCGTGGACTGTTTCCCTCTTTGAGGGTTTTAACCATGTCAAGAATACTTGTGTATTGATCTATGATCTGTTTGTGAGTGTCCTTTGGTGTTCTATCTGAGGAAATTACCCTGTAAATTCATACATCTAATACATAAAAAAGAACCTCTTTGGGATTACTTTAAAACATGATCTAGTAGAAAAAATAACCTTAATCCTCTTACACTTAGTACAAAATCTTTGGCATTACATCATCTTGCAAACCACCACCATAATCGCAAGCATTAACCCCATGAGATACTTTCTCACTTGCCATATGATGAACCATAAGTATGCCTTATGGGTAGTAATTTTGTAAGAGTTTTACCTACAATTTGTTTCCCTCGAAAGAAGAAAACCTTTTATCCTTGTAGAGTTTATTGTTTACCTTCCTTTGGATTCACAAGGGTTTCCTGTCAATGATTCTTTCCCTAATGAACATTTATTCATCATATCAATAGAAGAACCTTGGTATGGTGATATACTTTTCTTCCTATGAACACAAAAATTCAATCCAATTCTCTCATGTAATTATCAGTGGCACACCCACCACCAAGCCCCTCGCTATCTCCTCATTGGATATGTTTTATATCATTGTGGAGTGGACACCATATTACGCCAATGCCTTGCCATTGACAAAGCTGAAAAATTCCTAATTGACTTCCATAGTGAATCTTGTGATGGATCCCTGTCAGGGATGGCCACTACCTAAAAGATTGTGTGAACTGGCTATTTTTTTCTACTCTCTTTCGTGATTGTATTGCTTCCACTAAGCGATTCAAATGATGCCAACATTATGCCCACAAAGCAAGAGCACCACCAACTCCTTTGCATCCGATAATCGCCAAAGACCCATTTTGCAAGTGGGGCATAGACTTTATGACTTGCAACTGTCATAGAGTGGGCATAAGTAGAAAGTGGTCCCAATTGAGTACTTCACCAAGTGAGTGGACTCCATGACTTCTTACAATAACACCGATGATATCGTTGCATGTTTCTTCCTTAACCATGTCATCATACGATTTAGTGTTCGCAAAGATCTTGCCTTGGATCACGTAAACACTTAGAGAAGGATATTATCCATGAATTATCTCAACTCCTTCATTTTTCACATGAGTTTGCTTCTCCATACTACCCCCAGTCCAATGGCTAGGTATAATTTGTTAACAAAGTCCTTAAAACAATGTTACAATGCATGGTGAACAACCACCAAACCAATTGGCATCACATGGTCTTCTCATCGTTGTGGGCATACCACACATTAGTTAAGGCATCCATAGGTTTGACACCATTTTATTTATTCTACGGGATTGAGGCTGTACTCCCTATTGAGTGTGAGATCCCTACCTTACACATAACCGTTGAGATTATCCTAAACAGCTCACCAATAAAACATAGGCTAGTACAGTTGGAACATGTTGATGAAAGTTAGCGAGAATCTCTCCAGTATAATGAAGCCCATAAAAAGAGAACAAAATACTCCTTTGACCATAGTGTCACTCCACACTCATTTACAGAGGGGGGTCCAGTACTTCGCTTTGACATTACCAAAGAGGCATTAGGACCAGCAAAGTTTGAAAATATGTGGAAAGGGCCCCATATCATTAGACATTTCCTTAAAAAAGGCGCTTACATATTAGAAGATCCTAATGGGACTTGCCTCAAATACCCTGTCAATGGGCCTTACCTCAAAAAATTTCATCCATAACATTAATTTTGGCCTTATGATGTAAATTCTATGTACCATGATTTATTTTTAATGGTGTCCAATTCATTATTTCATGTACTTTAAACAATATACTCATCCTGTGACATGAATGGATTATCCAACGACCTAACACCTTGGGTTTGTTGATGGTGCTTCTTGATGGTCACGGAATCTTGTTACAGAAACTTGGGTCATTTACTCCCCCGATTAGATGATTCTCCATCAAATTGGAATTTGTATTAGGTCACCCACTAATATTATGTATAATGTGATGTTCCCATAGGTTTATTACTTGATGTCTCTCACCTAGGCATCATTCATATGCATGTGTTCCTTGATTCCTAGCTCATTATACCATAATTGAATCAAACCTTCAACACCTGTGATCCTTGCTTCTTCTGAAAATAATTGCATGAATAACTGTTAGAAGCAATATCTACCATGCTCAATGGTATACTCAATCCAAATAAATATATCTAAAAAGGGTGCAACAATATCGAAGGATAAATTAATAACTAAACTAGTGAAATGAGTCAAATGTTGAAGCACAAGCTCCACAACAGAAGTAGAAGTCACATAGAAACTTTTTGATTCAGTAGTACCTAAAGAAATCATGCATATAGGAGGTGATTATATGGAATTTATTGGTGGATGTAGGGTGAAAATTCCCATCAAAGATGAATCTTTAAACATAGAAACACTAATATTTTCATAAGAATCCTTGGAATCATCGAATAATGGTATACTTGACCTGGAATTAGCCCTCGAGTTCAACATATAGTAAGTGAGATTATTTATAATGACCACTTTTCCTTGATGAGGGAAGTAGATAAATATAAATATTGGAGACACAATAGTTGTCATTTCATATGACCCAATATACCCTATTGAAAATATTATAGCCTCGAAGGGCATTGACTACTTCAACTTCATTTGAAATGTTCTTTCCACAATGGTAAATGTGGCAATGACTCCATGGGGTTTAAAACTATGGCCATTGAATGCTCTCAACGTGGTGTTTGACTAAACAAGCTCTATAGAACCTAAGGATCTCTAACTTGATAAAGACAAAATGAAAGTGGAGGCTTCTTCATTAATAATGCATCAACATATGTTTTTCCTAGGCAAATATACTTGGATTTGAAAAGTTATATAGTGAGGAAGCCTAGTCCCACTTTAGTTAATTTGAAATGTAGTTAAACAAGTATCTAATGGACAAAATCCCCCAATTGCATTCAATAAAGTTTTTTTTACTACATGAGGTTGTTGTAAAGGACATCTAAGGTAAATTTAACACAAGGTGCTTAGGATAAATCCTTAAAACCACTATAATTATGAGTGGCTTGGGAATTAGTGTTGTGTGTAGACATTCATAAAACACACTTGGGGGTCTGAAGCATTGTATTAGTGGATAAATTCTCTATCTATAGGGGGCCAACAAATTGACGTGAATATGGATCCTTCTTAGTTGGACCACTCTTAGAATTATTGCAACTATGATCTCTACTATGGAGTTTAAAACCATGGTCACACATATAGGTGTTCACATTTGTGATATTCCCCTTTTATGAGGGATTACTCTATGTACTTCCTTGTGGAGGTGGAGGGTTCATTACAACTACTTATGCTACTATAGAAAAGAATTGTTAAGAATGTAGATTGTTTTTGGGCTCCTTGCTAGGATAAATATTGGTGAATATCATCCATTTGAAAACATTTGTGTGTGGGATGGTATCCAATACAGATATTACATGAAACATCCATCTTATTTTTCCATTTAGCTATTCCTACATTAGCATTTTGATTATGGGTAATCCATTTCCCATAATTTAATCCTTCCACTTACCTTCAAGTTTGTGACCATTATTTCAATTTTTGGATTATACTCAATGGACATGGAAGGTGTGTGTAGGGGTTGGGAAATTTTATGGTTCTAATATAGTTGTAGATGGATTAGAGAGTATGGGAATAGGATCCATGTGACCTATCAACTAGCTGATAGAATCATAGGAAATATAACTAATCATACCATTAGCATGTGGTCCTAGGGAAATCTTTATAGAATTTTTCAATGGGCTAAGAGGATGAGGGATCAACTCATATAAAATTATAGATTGATAATAAATCAAGTATTCTTTCTAAACATGTAAAATGACTTGCTCTTCTATTAAAGTACCTAACATAACTACATTGGTGGAAATATTAGGAACAGTGACTTCACAAACTAATATGCTAGGAACATATCCAAAATTTTAACTCTAATTAGCCTCTGTTGCTATCTCCATTCATTGATAATGACCGAAAATATGAACAATAGTATTCTAACTAAAGACATAAAAATTTCAATCTTGGTTTCATAAATAGATTGAAAGTTGGAGAAAAAATTCCATCACCAAAGATGAAAAATCATTAATCAAGGAACCTAGTAATTAAATATACCATTTTTGAGTGCTCTCTATCAAGGTTCACTTTAGAATTTTCAACTAAATACTTTCATTTACCAAGCATTTAGATTAATACCATAAGTGGTATGTCATGACATGGATGGAAGGATATTCTCTAGGCTTTACATATAACTTATGTATGTTTGATGGTAACTTCATAAGTATATCCAACCACGTGGTTTGGTGCTTAATGGGTTCATTTGTCAACTCAAACGAATTTGGTAAATTCAAGATAGCCAATAAAGGTAACTAAGTGAAATGAATTATCGTTTTATGAATGATGAACCTTGCAGTACATATGGATTCATATATCCTCCCATACACTTTCCTTTATGTACATTTTTACCCCTAGCAACAATAGTAACATTAGTTACCAAGCCAAAACTAGGATTAAAGTTTCTTTCAAAAGGAAAACTAGCATTAGGTATAGTCGAACTACCTATGAGTATACTAGAAATAGGAGAAAACTCATTCCTAGCGTTAAAACCAAGGATTCATCCCCTACAAAAAATAATTATGAGTGTTGGAACTTTTGTAGTCACATTGGACATACTAAATACATGTAAACTTGTTGAATGAAAATATGTGACTAGTGGTATTCTATAAATTACAATACCTAATGTATGAGACAAAGAAGTAGGAGTAGTTGTCCCCACTAAATAGTGGGATGAAGGTGGCCATAGCAGCTCCTTCCAATGCATTAGGGGAAGCAGGAATAGGTCTTCATGTACTAGATGACCTATTAATGCTTGACATCATGTGAGAATTGCACAAAAATGGAAAAGTATCACGAAAATGAGGTTCACTCTACCAAACTGGTAAATGGAATAAAGGCTTCATCAAAATAGGGTTGAAATTAGTTGGAGGAATTTCATCAACAAATTTGATTTCCATGTGTTCAATTTCATTCAAACCCAATGGATGAGTCTCAAATATGACTTGTCAATACCAATCCAAACCCTTCATCACCAATACTAACAACAATCAACTTGTTATCATGAAGAGGGAATTTGTACATTTGTTTCCTTGAAATTTTACACAAAGATTAGGATCCTTAGTTATCTTATTAGTAGAAAGAAGATTTATATTCATGTCAAGAACATATCAAATAGTCTTGAAAGTATAACTTAAAGTATCATTTAATGTGACATGATCATGTTCATATCCTCTAATATAATAATTCCAATCATCACCTAAAGAATTCTTAGTATGGATTTTTATCTTCAATGAAATTTACATATCAATCTTCATGAAATGGTGCGATGCACCTAAGTCAATATACTAGGCTATAGATTTGGTTTAATGATGTTGTAATTCCACAAATGCCAAGTCACATGTTACTTATTTTTCATTTACTTAATAATGGTTGAATATATTGATTTATTTTTTACTTCTTTCCAAGTCATATTATCTTTTCCAACCATATCCCTTGACGTTTCTAGGCTTATCATTGTAGTAGCATCTGAATTTATATTTTTTGGATGCATTTCTAACATTGTTTATTTTTCTTTGTGTTTGTACCATGCACTAAATTCACTATTTTTAGTGGATGGAGTTGTTGCTTCAATCTATTCTAGTCTCATGTCCTTCCATAGAGGAAATATTAATAACTTGTCATACATAAGTGTTTGAGTCTCCCCAAGTAGATGCAATGACTCAAAAAATTAAATCAAAGGAGGGTAACAAGATTCACATCACCAAATTAACCATATCTTCATCATTTATGGGTTTCTAGTAAAAGGAAATTGATCGCTAAGATCATTAAGCTACAATAGATATTCATAGATTGATCTGTTGAAAATAACAACAAGAAATGTTAAAAATAGCATCAAGAAAGAAAATCCTAATTTAATTTGTCCTTGAATTAAATTGGAAATTAAATTGTAATTCTAATTCTCATAGCAACTTATAATAGTTAACTAAGTTAATTTGACTTAGTTTTCTCAGTTAATTCGAGTTGGGAGTCTATCTAGAGTAATGTAGAGTGGTTCCTAAATTTTAGGGCCCCAGGTTGAGTTCTTTTGAGTTGTAATTATTTAATTCTATTTAACCGAGTTAAATCTAGTTAAAGTAGTTCCAACTAATGGAGGAATTAGTGGGCAATCCAGTAGTGGGGTCTAACATACAGTGATCAACCAGTAAACTAAAGATTCACTCATAATTAAATCATGCATGTCAGATCAAAGAAAAACCCAGTTGAGATTGGAGTTCGGGGATGGTGTACTATCAGTTGTAAAATCATCTAAATTAAATAGATGGTGCATGCAATTAGAAGAAGGCCTAAAATAAATCATTCCTTAATTAGAAAACTCACTAATTTTAGCCATTTGAATTTCCTTTAAAAGGATGAATGACGACACACGTTTAATAAATTTTTTGGTGAGCACGAGCTAGTGAGACCAAGCAATAGGAAGCACACGTTTGTGCACGAAGCTTGTGAGAGAATGGTGTGCCAAGAGAAGGTTGTGCACATGTTGGTAGTGAGATAGATAGAGACAATGCAGAGGTTGCTCGAGCTTGAGAAAAACATTGTAATCTTCTCATATTTTCTTATTAATGCAATATACAGATAGAAGGGGTTTTTAGTTGTGGCTTGTTAGGTTCCTATACCAATAGGTTTCATCTTTCATGATTGACAGTGGAAGGGCTAAATATGTTCATCATTGCAGGCTGCAAAGGTTCCATATTTTGTGTACATACTAGGAAAATTAAAAAATGAAAAGAGGGTATGCCTTAAAAGAATAATCAAAAGCAAAGAAAATCAAATGGTCAAAAGAAAAGTGAAAATGAACCCCAAAATAAAGACCAGGAAAGTGGCCAGTCAAAATGCCACTACTATCTTTTGGCAGTGTCACAGTCTACAAACACTTCTGCTAATCACAATTGATGGATGGCCCAATAGTCTAATCTGGACCATGCCATGTTTAAATTGCTTTTTTCAGAATAGAGAATGTTTCCTGTCCAAACAGCTCAAGCTTGGCAGATGACTAGCTAGGTAGAGAAATGAAGGAGCCCAACTGCCTAATCTGGGTCCTTGGAAGAAATAAGGGTAGATTTAGATAGGAGGGAAGTCAAAATAAAAAGAGAACAATCAGGGTCTGCTAATTCAAGTACACCCACTTAAAGTGAAGAAAAAATGTTAGGATTACTAGGGTCGGTAAGTAGAGTAAGGTTGCAGAAATGAAGGGCCATCACCAGTTGGCTTATCAAAGAGCAAGACTCATTTCATTCAGGGTATTGGCACCATGGCAAAGGTTTGAGGACACAACAATGGAAGCATGTCTAATTTCCCCCTTTTCCCCCAAACATCATTTACTAACATCCCCAAGGACCTTGAGATCTGCTCAAGTGTCCTCTTCCACTTCATTCCATGACCAAGTACCAGGTTAAACTATGGAGTCCAGTCAAGGGAAAGAAGCCACATTTTTTGTGTAAAAATCTTCACTCTCATTTCCCTCATCTTCCATTCCTAAGTTTTACTTCTTAAAACTTAGTCTTTGCCCCTACACTCACCTCACAATGTCATATTAACAACTAATGTTTTAACTAGCTCCCTAAGCATTTCCCTTCCCTAAATTCTGTAAAGATCTATATAAAAATCCCAAAAGGTCTATGTAAATACCCTCCCCCTAGCAATATAGCTATATCGTCATCTCTTGGGGAATATTAACCCACCAGGGGTTAATATTAACCCTCTTTCACCCTAAAACTATGGGTTTTTATTAAAACTTTGGTTAAAAAACAATAAACCATAGTCCCCGCCCTCATTAACCCCCTTCCCCCCTTTCCGCGCTATAAAGTTGTGTTTGTAATGTTTTTTAATTAAAACATTAATAAACTATACCCGAAACCTTATGTCAAAACCCACCCCGCGCGTATTTTATTTAAATGATTATTTTATTCTGCGGGTCCCCTCGGTAATAAATATTTGTCACATCATATTTTCCGCCGCCCGTTAGATCGCCGGCCCCAAGGATCTAACGACTGGCGGTCAATCTCACCAGCAACCTGCCCGATGTTTTGCGTCCGGGGGATTGGCGGTTTCACCACCGTACCCCCGCCACGCGTCAACCTCCTGCAGTGTTCGGAGCCCCCCCCTCCCTCATACCACTTAGCGCCCTGGGGTGCTCCAGGGAAACCGCTTACCACCCATCCCCTCTCACTGACATCACACCCCCGTCAGCGTGACGTCACCCCCTCGTCCGCCACCACTACTCCACGTCGTCTCCACGTCGGCGATCCACCCGCCTGCCCTGCCACCGTGTCACCGGCACCTGGCCACCCACGTCAACCGCCACATCACCCTGTCGTACCTGGACCCACCGATGACGTCATGTTGAAGTCATCACCAAAAAGGCGCCAAAGGACCAAAATTGCATAAAAAGTCGGGAAATGACCGTTTTATGTCATTTTAACTTACCGTTTGCAGAGCGTTGTGCATGCGAAAGACGTCGATTGCGGCCAAAATCGAGAATTCGTCCACCAAAGCTGCTGTCGCCCTTGAAGTCAACTCAAATGCCTACAATTGTCCAAGCTTGATACCTCCTGCACCGAAAAATCCAGGTATTTGCCGCAGGCGTCCTCCTTCACCCATATTTCTCCCATATTTCTCCTAAATTCCTGTAAAAAACTCTGTAAAAGCTCCTCACAGTCAAATTATCCACTGAAACTACCCAAAAACCTGGTAAACTCCCTACACGCTAAATCTCTCCAAAAAACCTGTGCCCTTCTGCGAAATTCACCGAAAAAACTAATTGAAGAAGCCAAGCTACTGGCTAAAAGCCTATGTAACTGCACACTCATCCCTGTTTTCAGAATTCCATTTGAAAAACTAGCTAATTAGCTCAACACACTCTGGTTTCTCCCAACAGAGTGCCCATAGTTTATCAACCCTGTAAAAAGTTTCCTCTTACTCTCAGAAATGCTCACTCTCAAAAACAAAATTCAGTAGGCAGTCCTCAGCCTCTGCAGTAATCCTAAGCTCAAGTAAAGCATCCAATAAACTTCAGACATGGCCACTCCATCTGCTCTAGATGTTGCTCCTGTTAATCCACCCAGTAAGGAGCTTGAAGCTATGCCACTTGTGGACAGTGATTTCCTCATTGCAGATTTTGTGGCAGAGAGGAACCACTTACAGACCTTCTGCCAGCTGAGGAACAGTCACTTGGACAACATTGACATGTATGGCATCTGGGAGTCTAATCTTCCTACCTACTTCTTGCCATCTGTAAATGTCTTTCCTGAAGTCATCCACCTCTGTGCAGAAAATTATGACAAGAATCTTAGAGCTGTAAAGTCTCCATCTGGGTACATCCTCTTTTACATAACACCAGACTCCATCAATCAGATGATGAATTACAAACAAACCCAGCTGCTATACCCTTTTTCCATAAAGTATTTGTTGGATGAGGGCTCCAAGCTCTCTAGCATGGACATTACTGCAGTTGCCAAAACTTTCATGAGAGGAGACTGCCAGCCTTCTGGGCCACCTCCTTTTTCATATGCAAATTTCAATGAGGTGGGCAAGCTGCTTGTGGACATGATATCCTCTGTCCTGGGGCTCTCCACAAATGAGCATGTTGATGAAACTGTTTTGGTCTTGTTATCTGCATATAGCCCTGGGAAGCCCCCTGCTGTAAAATACAATTATGCCAAGTTTATTGCCAACAAGATACATGACCAACTGGTGAGGTTGGACAGGGAAGCAATATTCAAATATTCATCATACATCTATCACCTCTTCATGTACTATTAGACAGATTGCTTCCAGTGCCACATCAAAAAACTGGATTCACAAGGTGAGAGGAGGTCTGCCATCTTCTGGTCTTCAGTCTTCCACCAAGTCCAGAACTCTCCCTATTCCTACTGTGAATTTATTGACCAATTTGTCTATCCAGTCACATGCCTCTTGAAGAGGACTCCTCCTGCCAGATTATCCAAAGATATGCAGAAAATCTTACAGCTATCCAGGAATTACAAAATAGGTGATTGGTATTTATACCAAAATCACACAGTCATCAGAATCTATGGTTGTGAGTTCTGTCCTTACAGGCTCCCAAGGTATGTGCCTATGAGATTGTTTGCCTTGGAATACTATAGGCAACTCATCAATTATGACCTTACGCACTTCCACAGTGCCAAGAAGAAAGCCAATCTCAAATTTAGAGACCACCTAGGCCCCTTCATCATCAACAAGAAATATGGTTGGAAAGAAGCTGATCAAATATTGGGGCAACAGCTTAAACTCAAAAGGAGTTTCTGGTGGGTCCCTTATGACCCTGAAGGCTTTATCAGTGCTAGAAGAGTCAAGTATAGGATGCTAGCCTATAAACATTGTCCATATCCACAAATAGAACACTTTGCCAACCAAGATGAATGGGTGCCTAATACATTGGTAGAGGAATTTACTCAGGAGGAGATAATGGAGCAAACTGTGAAAGATTTAGAGAAAACTCTTGACTTGGATTCTTGTCAGCAGGTCATATTCAAGAAACCAGTCCAAGTGGGAGAAGGCACATCCACTGCTGCAGCTGCACAGACTACCCAGCAGGCATCTACTACAACAACAACCACAACAAAAGGCAAAGAGGTAATGGATGAACAGCAAGAGACAGAGGCAGGGCAGCCCAGTACTTCAAAAGATCAAGGTCAAGGGCCCCCTTTACAGCAAGCTGAACCACCCCAGATCCTAGTTTTGCAAACACCTCTAAATGAAGAGAGAGGCAAAAAACGAGATAGAGAGGATGTCACACCTCAGAGTGGTTCAACACAGCAACCAGAGGCCAAGAGGCCAAGAATTGACCCTCAGACCGAGGAACAAGACATCAGTGAAGAAAGAGTAGAAAACCAAAGCAGAGAAAGACAATCCAACCAGCAGACTGCCACTAGTTCATTTCAGCAGGAACATGCCATGCAGCAAAGCACATAGGTATCCTCCTCAAGGCAGCAGGGCAAGCAACCAGCTGGAGTCAAAGGAACTTTTAAGGAGATCAAGGCCCAAAATGAACTCTTAAGAGTTCAACTGTATGATCAGTTCTTGAAGACAACACCCTCCAAGCAGCAGAGATTGATGGCAGCATACGACATCAAGGAAGATAAGATGATTTTCACTCATCTTAAGCCTAAAGTGCCAAAACCCAGATCATCTGCAGACTACACCAAAACAAGTCTAGAAGTCCTCTCCAAGGACATACACCCCATGGATCAAATAGAGCTGCACAAACAGACAGGGGAAATGGTGTATGCCACACTTGCAGACAGGGCTATGTTGGCCCATCAGTTAAAAGAATCACAAAGGAACACAAATACACAACTTGATTTGGAAAGGTTGTCTTCCACTGCTAAGGACAACAAAATAATGACTTTGGAAGACATAATCATTGATCTGGGACATGATCCAAAAGATCCAAAGGGTGTTAGGGCCCTTATGAAGAAAAAAGAGGATGACATTGTTGCACTAAGAAAGCAGGCAAAATTGCCTCCAACCATTCACCCTCAAACAACAGAACTTGTACAAGAGAAGCAAGTTGATGAGGCCATGGATCTGCTTCTAATGATGAATCAAAGAATATTGCAAATGGAAGCAGAATTGGAAAAAGCATTGCAGGACAAGCAAGGGGAATCAGCCTCCCAACCCCCTCAAACTTCTACAACTCTTGGCCCTGCCCCTCCTACACAAGCAACAGCATCCCCTCCTGCCATTCCAGCACCAGCCATTGCCACATCAGCAATAGTAGCAGCAGAATCTAGCATGAGTATGGAGGACTTGATGAAAGTTGTCAAAGAGCTTGAGGTTCAGGTGACAGAAATCAATGAAGCTAAAGATAGACTGGCCAAACTAGAGGCCAGCTATGACAAGTCCAAGATGACAGTGGCAGAGAAGCAGAGAGAAATAAAGGCCTTGGAAGCCAAAGTGAAAGCTTTGGAACAAGAATTGCTTCTAGGCAAGACCTTGGCAGAAATCAAGAAGATAATTTGGGCCAAAATTGGCCAATCAATCCATGACCAATGGAGGTCAATCCAGGCAATACACGAGCAGATTGAACTAATATGCATAGCTCATGTTGAAATACAAAGGGCCAGAACAGCACTAGGAATCATGCCTGAGCAGGACAATAAGATGATACATTTCCTCAATACTCACACTAGGGAGGAATTGGCAGCACTAGAAATAAACAGCAGAACAGACACTATCTTGACAACTAAGAAAGTGCTAACTTTGAGGAATTTCACTCAAACACTAGAAAGGAAATGTCAGGATATGAAGGAAGAAATTGATGAATTCAGTGCAAAGATGACAATATTACAGGATAAAGGACTGCCAAGCCTAGTGACTGGCACAGGACAATTGTTGTCATATGATCAATATATCACAAGGATCAACAATTATGTTGAGAATCAAATAACAGCATCCAGCAGCTCCACAGAAGAAGCAGGGCCTCCCTCTGGGCAGTCTCTGTATGACAAATTGGAAGATCTATTTTTTATTTAGCATGAGATAAATCATCTGTTTGAAATGCCTCCAAACTTCTAGAGATATACAGAAGCAGATGAAACACTGGTAAAAATAAGGAGACATCAGCTACCTCCGTCTGATTGGTGGCAGGCAATGCTGGAAATTCTGCCCAGGTGATGCCACTATTTTATTCCTTTTTGTGAAAATTCAGATCTCAGTCACAGTACAGGTCAGCAGACAATTCAACACGCAGATATCACAGGAAGCATCCGTACAGTGACTCACCAAAGCACTCAGACAACAAGCTCAACTAACGCAGAATTAAAGGCATAGCTACAGCCAACTTTCCTGAGCCAAAAAGTCAAAAGTTGTCTGACAGAAAGATAGCTGCCATCTCAACATTAAATGTTGTAGTTATTTCTTTCATTTACTTTTTGTAAGAGAGTTTGTGGTGCAATTTATTGCACAATAACTCACTATTGAGATATTTTGTATCCTAGTTTTGTATATATGTCCCCTCAAAGAACGTATTGAGGGTCGGTTGTAGTAAAACTCTTTCAAAAGAGCTCTATTGTATACTTGAGACATTTTGCTAATACAAATGGCTGGTGGAGTTCCTGGTTCCTATGCTGTCTGAAGGTGGAAATGAATGGCTCTGTTGTGTTACAGAATTCCTGTGTCATTTGCTGGAACAATAAGTTATTCTGAACTCTGTACATGTTTTTCTGTGTATGCCATAATTCATATGTGTTCATGATCATAGTAAATAGAGAAAAAGAATAGCTTAGGATTTGTTTGAACACACCCTATGCTCAATCTCTATTTCTAAATATGTTTTCTTTTGGATTAGCCATGGATATGAATTCTTAATTGCTCATGTCTAAACTAGTTCTATCATTGTGAATATTGTTTGAGAATTCTTAATTGCTCTTAAGCAATACTTTCATTTTTCCTTTGTTAGCATAGTGAAAGATTCTCAATTTCCTTTCACTCACTAATTACATAAATTCATCACAAAATTTAAAAATTGTTCCACAGATGCCTATCTGGCTTTGCAACAATACTTTATCTTCATAAACATACTTCAGCAGCACACTACCTGGACTCCATTTCCCAATGGCCCTAACTGTTTTGTAATCTATACCTCAACTCTGTTTGAATTCACCAACCAACCAAATTAAAAACAAAAACCAGCACACCATAACTAGCCTAAAATCATCCACCAAACAAAGCTAAATCATAAAGAGAGAGCCCTCTCTGGTTGCAGGTAGGCTAGGACCTGTAACTAAAAGATTGGTTAGTGGTTGCCTCGGCTGTATTCCCTTTAGGAAGTAGGGAACAACCTGAGTGAGAACAGGAGCTATGAGGATGATGCCAGAGATGTAGATAGAGATGGAGAGGTAATAGGTAGGCTTCAGGTGAGGTGGATGGTGCTGTTTCCTTTCTTATTTTCTTTTCTTTTCCTGAAAAACTGTTTTTTCTTGTGTTTTTCTTGGACATGAAGAAGAATGATGCTTATGGTGTGATATAGGCTCATAAATGATGGAAAGGAGGTTTGAAGACTATAGGAGGGTTTAAAAGTTCTTTATGAAGCTTCCCTATCCCTGAAACTACCTTTTATACCCAATTCTGGCTCTCTGTAATTCCTATAGGAGCCTCCTGTAGAAAACACAGTTCTTGAAAAAGAAGCACAATGAGGTGAATGAAATGCCAAGAATGATGGAGAAAGGTGTGGGAAGGTAGGATAGGTGCTGGTGTTGGTTTCAGGGCTCCCTCAGCACCTTCTGTTGCTTCCTGTAGTCCTCCTGCAAACGTGCAATGAAAATGAAAATTCATTTTTCTTCTTCTCTTTTTTTTTTTTAACGAAAACAACTAGGGCACCTCAAGGAGGTTTTCACCCTAATTTCCTACCTTGGGCACCTCCAAGGGAGGTTTTCACCCAGGGATCTTATTTTTCTCTCTCTTTTTTTGACATCATTGGGCCGCCTCAGAAGAAATTTTCAACCCAATGATGGGACTCAAGCGCCTCATGGAGGTTTTAACTTGAGTCCTTATTTTTTTTTCTTTTCTTCAGTGAGTGGGTGAAGTGGAGGCTAAGACATGCTCCACTACCATCACTGTCTTATTCAAATCTTCAATAAATTCTCGCTTGGAGAGGGGTTTCTTTTAGACTTTCAACTGGTGTCCGTTGACATGGGGATGGCTTCATCATCAATGATTCTGATTAGAACTGAACCATTGTCATTGCATTTCTCCACAGTGTAGGGTCCCAGCCATCTTGTCCTTAGATTTCCCTTGAAATATTTGTATCTTGAATCATAGAGTATGTTATCACCAAAATAGGACCCTTATAGGTTGTTGATCAGACTACCTCGGTGTAACTATTTCAAACCAATATTTAGCTGAGGCTTAGCCTCCTCAGCCTAAGAGGGTTCTCTCAAAGGTTAGTGATATTGATTGATGATAATATAGATGGTTAACTCTATCTTGGTTTTATGTGTTTGTAGGTTGAAAAGGTTAAGGCTCTCTACCATTGGGCTATGGAGTCAACAAGTCAATAAATTCAGTGGCAAGGTTTCTTGACATGAAAGCTGAGGCAAATGGGGCTTTCAAACAAAGATAATTCACTCAAGAAAATAGGTCATCATAGTAATTCCATTACTAAAGGAAGTCAGAGCATAGGGTTATGAATTCTAAGTAATAGTAATGAAACTGACTGCTAGTAGTTCAAAGATAGTTTACTAACAAAATGTAGAAAGACATAGTCATCTCATTTCTAAAGGAAATCAGAGCACATGGTTGTGAATTCTGAGTAATAGCAATGAGATCTACTGCTAGACACAAAAATTCCATTACTAAAGGAAGTCAGAGCATAGGGTTATGAATTCTGAGTAATAGTAATTGCTAGTAGTTCTAAAATTAGGGTTTCAAAGAAAGATTAGTATCTCCCAACTGATAACACTTATGAAGAAAGTGAGATAGGTTATTGTAGCTGGAGAGTTGATGAAGAGAAACCTCCTTCATAATTCCAAAATACCTTTTCCTGTGACCAAAAACTGATCTTGGAAAAGACTGTTAAAACTAGAAGACAAAGCTTGGCTTTCAGTAGTTTCGTAGCGCAAGTTTAACCATAAATTTCTTCCACCTCATAACGAATTTAAAGAAATGGAAAGAGGTTTTTGTAGTTCAGTATTTAGGAATAAAATCCTCTTTCAATTTCAAAATTAAGTTCTCAACTGCTCAGGAACCCTTCTGGAAGTTGACTAGTAAAAGAAGAAAAAAAAGTCTTTTATGCTGAAACAGGCTTTTTTAGTGGTTTCGTAGCGCGCTACGAAAACTCCTAGTTTAGTGATTTCGTAGCACAAAACAAGCTTTTTACACTATCTACACTGCAAAAATGTGGATTCGTAGCTAATTTCAAAATTTCTTCAAAATGATGTGACATATGACTTTTAAACACATGGTGAGGCTTCTAGGACATGAAATGAGGTTGTCAAACTTTATTTGGCAAAGAGAATGACACTACTGAGATGAGATGACTCAAAACCTATTATAAGACTATGACTAGAAACAAGGCAAACTTTTCAAAGTTTAGAAACAAAAATTTTAGGGTGATAACTATGGCTCCATTAGGGATAGTGTGCCCTTGCGGTACACTAAGAACCTGTAGCTCCAGTGCTGTCATCCATCATCTAGAATAAAACTTTGAACTTTTTCCCAATCTACTCCTCAACCCTTTAATGATTTCTGTAAGAAGAATTCAAATTGAACCTACTGAAATAGATGCTCAGTCAACCTACCCTGAGCTTATTTGCACATTCCTACCTGCCCTATCAACTGCAATCTCCACTTGTAGCTCAAGGAACATGAAACTTCCAATGAAGCCAGTCATCGATCTGATCTGACACTTTAATATCTTGACTGCGCTTGAAGCAAAAATATACCAGATACTAAAATAACCAAGGCAACATGAGGTGTAACTGTTCTTCAAGATGAAAATATAACTGGAAGCCTGAACAGTAAATCTTTTCCATGTAGTCAGCTATAGGGTCAAAAAACACATGGTGAGTTTGATGTTTCTTGTGATATTCTGCAGCTTTGGACAACTCACCAATACTTTGATCATCTGCATAAGGCTTTATTTGTGTGCTCTCAAACTGCTCCTCAAATTGATTTTCAAAAATAATGTATTCTTCCTCAATCTCAAAAGAGAAAGGAAGCAACACCCTCTCTTTATATTTTGCCATAGAAAACTTTTGAAAAGTATGATCATGATCATGAAGACTATATGATTGAATTTGACCTGGTAAACCTTCAATGTCTTTCTCAATGTTCTTAGCAACTTCATCCAAAAATTTCATCTTATCTTATGTCTTGCACTCAAATGATTTTAGATAAGAAGACAAGGATAAAGATTTTTTTTTACCTATTTCTTCATTAATATGATCATCATTCCATTGTTTGAAACCTTGAATTGAAGGAGAGTTTGCCACCAAATCCATTCTGTCTATCCATTCCTCCAAAAACATAAGCCAAAAGTCTATAAATGACTTAATAGATTTGGCAGGAAAACTTTCAATCCATTGTTTACATTTCCCTTGAAATGAATCATAGAACAACATAATGTAAACATCCTCATGTTTGACTCTAAGAAGCTCGGAAAAATCACATAAATCTGATATATGCTTCAATGTTAAACTCAAACCTTTGACATTGAATTTTGGACCATTCCTTAGAAATATGTATCCTTGGGAAAATGATTTGGGAAACCATAAATTCCTGAAAAATTTATGCATGCATACCTTGAAATAAGAATGGTAGCATCTGAGTTCTTTATAACTCTAGTGGAATCACCATGAATCTATGAATTTTGAATTCTTCAACAATGGAGTCGCCAAGGTAGTTTTGCAGCCTCGAAAAGCTCCTGCAACCTTCAGAAGTTCAGCTTCTTGATTTTGGGTATGATTAATCTTCAGACTCTCGACAGATGCACCAAAATGTTATCACCAAAATAGGACCAAACTAGTACCTCGGTGTAACTATTTAAAACCAATATTTTAGCTGAGAATTAGCCTCCTCAGCTTGAGAGGGCTCTCTCAAAGGTTAATGATATTGATTGATGATAATATAGAAGGCTAACTCTATCTTGGTTTTATGTGTTTGTAGGTTGAAAAGATGAAGGCTTGCTATCATTGGGCTATGGAGTCAACAAGTCAATAATTTCAGTGGCAAGGTTTCTTGACATGAAAGCTGAGGCAAATGGGGTTTTCAAACAAAGATAATTCACTCAAGAAAATAGGTCATCACAGTAATTCCATTACTAAAGGAAGTTAGAGCATAGGGTTATGAATTCTAAGTAATAGTAATGAAACTTACTGCTAGTAGTTCAAGGATAGTTTACTAACAAAATGTAGAAAGACACAACCATCTCATTTCTAAAGGAAATCAGAGCACATGGTTGTGAATTCTAAGTAATAGCAATGAGATCTACTGCTAGACACAAAAATTTCATTTCTAAAGGAAGTCAGAGCATAGGGTTATGAATTCTGAGTAATAGTAATGAAACTTATTGCTAGTAGTTCAAAGATAATTTACTCACAAAATGCAGAAAGACAGAGTCATCTCATTTCTAAAAGAAGTTAGAGAACATGGTTGTGAATTATAAGTAATAGCAATGAGATCTACTGTAAATTATTCAAAGTAACATATAAATCAAGAAAAAATTTAACCCCATGAGAACTAAGATCTATTCAGGAAAACCTCTTTGCATTATTGATTATAGTTCATAGCATAAAGCTGCAGCTAGGCCAAAAGTCTTCAACCCTTTGCTAATTCAACCTCTTGCTTCATATATAGCATTTACAACATAGATTCCCTCATCCCTCATCAAGAGAATTCGAATTTTCCATAAGTGACACCTATTCTAACCATAAAACAAACCTTTAAATGCATTTGACAGCTAACAGTCCTAGAGTCCTAATACAATTAGGAGTACAACTCCTTGTTATGACTAAACCACCTTAACTACACATTGAATGCATTCTTTGATAGCTTCAACCTCATGAGGTCGAATTTGATGAAGCCTCCCACGTTGTCACCTTACTGCTGATGATAAACCCTAGAAATTAGGGAACATGTTTCCCTGTTTTTAGGTTTAGGATCCTTGAAAATTAGCACGTGGGGCAGAGCCTTTATTTTCTCATCCATGACATATTTTATGAAACTAAAGGCATTTTTTGTAGTCCATGTTGTCTAGAACAAAAACCTCTCTTGGTTTTTAAAAACACTTCTCCAGCTGTCTAGAATTTATCTTTGAAAAGCACATGTAAAACAGGAAAAATTTGTTCTCTGAAATTAGGGTTTTAAAGAAAGCTTAATATCTCCAAACTGATAACACTTATGAAGAAAGTGAGATATGTTTTGTATCTAGAGATTTTATGAAGATAAACGTCCTTCAAAATTCCAAAATACCTTTTCCTGTGACCAGAAACTGATCTTGAAAAAGACTGCTAAAACCAGAAGACAAAGCTTGGTTATCAACAGTTTCATAGTGCACGTTTAACCATACATTTATCCCACCTGATAACGAATTTGAAGAAATCGAAAGAGGTTTTTGTAGTTCAGTATGTTAGGAAGAAAAGCCTCTTTCAATTTTCAAAATTGAGTTCTTAGCTGCTCAGGAACCCTTCTGGAAGTTTACTAGTAAAACCAGAAAACAAAGTCTTCTATGTTGAAATAGGCTTTTTCAGTGGTTTCGTAGCGCACTACGAAAACTCCTAGTTCAATGATTTCATAGCACAAAACAATAGTTTTACACTGTCTGTGCTATGAAAACATGGATTCGTAGCTAATTTCAAAATTTCTTCAAAATGATGTGAGATATGACTTCTAAATACATGGCGAGGCTTCTAGGACATGAAATGAGGCTGTCAAACTTTATTTAGCAAAGAAAATGACACTATTGAGATGAGACGACTCAAAACCTATTATAAGACTATGACTAGAAACAAGGCAAACTTTCCAAAGTTTAGAAACAAAAATTTTAGAGTGATAACGGAGTAGTGCCCAATATCCCTCTTGGAATTGCTTCTCCTTGATATTTTTGTCATGCCATATCTTTCTCTGAAGCTGAAGTACCTCTGTATAATGAAGGGCCTATATTTTGTGTTAATCCAATCCATTGAGCTAAAGTAATATTTCTTTTTGTGCATGGTTGAGGTCTAGGTCCAGCTGAGCTGCCATCCTTAGGGTATTGAATTCAAATTCTATTAATAGCAAAGCCTTTTGCCCATAGACCAGCTCATAGGGTGTGAACCTTATGGTGGTCTTCCTTGTTGTGTTGTAGGCCCAAGTGGCCTCAACTAATCTGTCCACCCAGTCTTTTCTACTGCTACTCACTACCTTTGTCAGGATCCCTTCCAATGCTCTGTTAGTGACCTCCACCTGCCCATTGGCTTGTGGATGGTAAGGGGTCGAAGTCTTGTGCTTGATTTTATGATGTATGAGCAGGTCTTCAATCAAATTGGAAGTGAACTAACTACCTTGATTTGTGACCAATTCTCTTGGATACCCAAACTTGTAGAATAAGTTCTCTCTCAAAAATTCTGCTACTTTTTCCTCTGTCATTGCTTTGATTTCTTTTATCTCTGCCTACTTTCTCAGGTAATTGGTGCACACAATGATGTATTGTTTCTGCTTTGAAGGATGGCTGATAGGCCCCACAAAGTCCATGCCCCACTTCTCAGATGGCTCAAAGGTCACTTGAGGTTGCATGGGAATCTCATCCTTTTGAGTAGGTTTCCCCATCCTTTGACACTGATCAGATTGGCTGGTATATCTCCTCACATCTTAATGAAGAGTGGGCCAGTAGTAGCCTGATTTCAATATCTTGAAGGCAGTTCTTTTTGCTGCGAAATGACCTCCACAAGGCTCATCATGATAGGTCAAGAGGATGTCAAAGACTTCCTCCTCCCTGACACACCTTCTCAAGATCTGATTTGGGCCAAGTTTAAAGAGATTGCCCCCAATCCAGGTGAAAGGGGCGCTTTTCCTTACTGTCTTGCTCTTCTCTTTTGAGGACAGGTGTGGTGGGAACTATGCTAAAACCAAGTAGTTTGCTATATTGGCAAACCATGGAGATAGTACTGAGATAGCAAACATATGTTCACATGGCATTTGGTCATCCACCATTCCTTCTTCACCTGCAGGAAAATTTACTCTAGACAAAAAGTCAGCAACAACATTTTCTTTACCAGGCTTATCAATAATGGTCAAATCAAACTACTACAGTAAAAACAACAATCTAATAATGTGAGCATTTACATCCAGTTTATTCATTAAATATCTAATTGAAACATTATCAGTGTGCACAAAATTTTGATAGCTTGTGATATAATTTCTGAATTTGTTTAAGGAATGCATGACAGCTAGGAGTTCCTTCTCGGTCATCATATAGTTTAACTCTTCCTTTGACAAATTTTTGCTTATAAATTATATGGCATACGGTAACTTTTCATCAATTTGTCCTAAGGTTGCTCCTATTGCTTTGTTCGATGTATCTGTGTGAATGTGAAAATGTAGGACCTAGTTTGGGCCTCTGAGAATTGGGGCAGTCACGAGCTTGCTCTTCAAGGTATCTATGCTTCTCGACAATTTTCGACCATATGAATTCGACATCTTTACCTAAGAGGCCATCAAAGGAGAGGCTAGCTTGTTGAAATCTTTAATGAATCTCTGGTAATACGAGCTAAGCCTAGGAAACTTTTGACATCTCTCACTTTTTGAGGAGGTGGGACCCTTTAGATGATGGCAGTTTTGTTGGGGTCCACCTGCAGTCATTGTTGAGATATTTCATGACCTAGCACGGTCCCTTCAGTCATCAGAATTTCACATTTTTCTGGATTGAGGGACAGGTTCATCTCAATGCACTTGTCTAGAAATTTTCCTAGATTAGATAAAGCTTCCTGAAAGTTAGAACCATAAGGAGTAAAGTCATCCATGTATATCTCTACTGCATCATGAACTAATTCAGAAAATATACTCAGTACTGCTTTTTGGAAAGTGGCTGGAGCGTTACACAAACCAAAAGGAAGGACTTGGTATGCAAAGGTACCCAAAGGACAAGTGAAAGTGGTCTTATCTTGGTCTTCTGAGCTGATTTGAATCTGATTGTACCCGCTAAAACCATCTAGGAAAGAGAAAAAAAATTTCCTTGCCAGACCGTATAACACTTGATCTATGGAAGGTAAAGGAAAATGGCCCTTTTTAGTGGCTTTGTTCAATTCTTGATGGTCGACATAGATTCCCCACTTACCATTTTTCTTGGGCACTAGCACCAAAGGGGAGACCCATTCATTGTCAGAGATGGGATAGATGAATCCTGCATCAAGCAATTTCTGCAGTCCTTCCTTAACAATATATTTAAGTGTTGGATTCATCCTCCCTTGAGGCTTTCTGACTGGCTTGCAATCTTCCTTGATGTATATATGATGAGTGCATACTAAAGGGTGCACACCCTTCATCTCCTTATAACTCCAAGCGAAGGCATCTAGGTGTTTTCTTAGCAGGCTAGATAGTTCCTTCTCCTGAGAAGTGGATAGGGATGGATTGATTTTCAAGGTTCTTTCTGGGTTGGATTCTATATTCTTAACACAGAGAGGAGTGGAGTCAACCGCATAGAGATTAGTTGAGGGGTTGTTTTGGGTTTCTCTTACTATGTCCTCTAATAGTGATACACTAGGAGGTGGATTCTGAATCAGATTTTAAATCATATCATCCTCATCTTGTGGTTTTCCCCGCATGGTGATTTCTAATGCATGAAGCAGTGCAGAAGAGACTTCATCCTCATCTTCCTCCTCCAACAAGAGAGGTATATCATGTTTTAGCAAGGGTTGGGCAGGAGGATATAGGATTAACTGCTTGGACATATGCCCATTTTATGGTCATGTTCCCAGCTCGACAACTAATGTAGGCATTGGCAGTAGCCAATCAGGGTATTCCCAGAATGAGAGGATACCTAGTGAGCTTTGTCTATGGCTGGAGAAATAAGAAATCAAGAAGGTACTCCCAAGAATCAATGGAGACCATCACATCTTCTACAATCCCCTCAGGGGTCATGGTGGAGCAGTCTACAAGCTGTAGCATGGTCGTGGTTTCCTTCAAGGAACCCTGAAGGTTGAGCTTGAGCATTGTGTCCTTTTTCATCACATTAATGGAAACTCCCATATCAATCAAATTGTGTGGGATCATGGTACCATTGATGTGGACATCAACTACTGGGCTTTTAGGGTCCAAATATTTTGGACAGATTACCTACCCCAACATTAGGTCAGATAGTTGCCCTATGACATTGATGGTTGGGAAATATCCCTTGTACCTTCCTGGATGCCTAAAGCACTTCTCTTTGATCAAACTATTGTAGATAGGCAAATTTTTTATGGCTTGGAGAAGTGGTCTCTTCACACATAAATGTTTTAATTCTCCCAGGAGTGCAGTTTCTTCTGGGGTAGGCTGGACTGTCGCGGATAGTCTTTTAGGAAAGGGTGGCTTTGATTTAGGTTCACTTTCCTCTTTATCTTCCTTAACCTCCCTAGGTGGAGGTTGGCTATCTGGGAGAACTTTCCCAGATCACAAATTAATTTCCTGAATCTCCACAGCATAGGTCGAACATGATGGTTCTCCACTATACACTTGTTGAGCTTGTTTGTTGTTCGGGTTCGGATTTGGCTGGGCAGGCATTTGGGTCTACTTTGGTGGAGCAGGAGGTAACGGTTGTGCTTGGGCAGGTTGTGGAGGCAAAAGAGCAAGAGGAGAGTTGTATTGCAGCCCCCACCCCTGATGATATGTATTCCACTGAGGCTGCGACTGAGCATAGGATTGAAATGAATGGGTTGCTGTTTGGGCATGATATGGAGATGTGAAGGACCAAGGAAGAGGTGTGGACCAGGAAGGATGAGCAGGGTGGCCCTAAGAAGGTTTGGAAGTGACTTGGTTGGGGTTGTAGTATGCCTGAGATGTCCCTTGCATCCCCTGCTGATATGGTCTAGGTCCATGTGGCCTCCTTTAGTTTATGTAATAGAGTTGTTCAGTGACTCCCTTAGCCCCTTGATATACAACTTTAAGTTTGGGTAAGGAAGGGCACTTGTCTGTAGAATGATTTTCTTCACACACTAAACAAACCTCTATAGAGTTCACTGGGCATTCATTCCTAGGATGCCTCCTGGTGCATCTAGGGCAAAAAATGCCCAAAGCCCTCTCTGCTTCCTCCTGTTTCCTTTGATATGTAAGGTATCTCACTCTTGAAGTCTTCCACCATGTTTCCAATTTCTCCTTTAATGGATGAGTTAGAGGAAGAGGTACTAGCTATGGGTTGACTCCCCCTACCTTTCTTTCTGGCTGCTCTAGAATGGTTTCTAAAAATAGTCTTTATGTCCTCATAGGATAGTTGGTAGATGTCTCCCTTGGCTAATAGATGGAGGGTGTCTAAAAGATCTTCCCGAATTCCCCTGAGTAGGACCAGCTTCAGAGACTCAGTGTCAAGTGTACACTTGGCCCTTTTGTAACTGAGCTAGAACCTCTCTTCATAATCTTCCAGGGAGTCATCACTTCCTATAATCATTCGAAAAATTTCTTCTTTAGTATCTTTTGACCTACAATAGTCTTGATACTTGTTGTTAAAGGCTTGCTGCATCTAAGCCCAAGTTGTGATGCTATTTCCAGGTAATCCCATGAACCAGCGTAGTGCTTCATCCTTGAGAGTAGAAGGGAATAGCTTCAAATTTTGCTCATCCTCTACATAGTCATAGGTTCAACAGATAATATAAAACTCAAACAAAAAGGTGTCAGGATCTTCTATAGTCAGACCATGGATATGAGGTAGGGCGAAAGGGCTTATATTCTTCATTTTGGTGTCCCCATTGGTCTCCCAAATGGGAAAGGTACCCTCTATTCTCTCTCCATTCCCCCTAGCATTTATGTGTTCAGCCATTGGCTTCAAAGAAATGTTTTCTTCTTCTTATTCTCCTATAGGTTCTTCAAATATGTCTGGCTATTCACCTAAGGTTTCTTCTTGATCAAAACCATCGAGGAAGAGAGAATGTTGGCTATGTGAAGTAGTGGGGGTGTTGGGCAAAAATTTTCCTGAGTTATCTCTATTCCTACGAGGCATGAAAATAAATATTTTTGGTTGGTCTTTATTTATTTTTCCCCACACTGATAGTACCTGCAAAACTAAAATTGATTGAACAAAAAAAATTGCAACTAATTGGAATTAAATTTTCAGAATTGAAAAGGAAACCAAGGAAATGCAGAACTTGAAAGGAAAGGAAATGACTAGTCTACTTTTGCTGAAATAAACTATTAGTAGAATGTTGCAATAGAAAATAGAAGAAAGAAGTAATCACAGAATACTCTAACACTTCCCCAGAAACGACACCAAAAAAATGGTGAGCACCAGTATTGCAGCAATAATGCTGCAACTCTTGGGCTGCCTACTTTACTCTTATCAACTTGGTAGTTCGTAACAAACTTGGAAGCGACGGTGCTATATGCACAAGTACTAGTTCTTACTGTAGGTTGTCACTTGGTCAGCTGGCACAAGATCACTGGGAGACCAAGCCAACTTCTATGGATTCCAGAAGAAGCTCTATATGTGATGAAAGGAGAGAAGGGTTACTCTACAGATACTACTCTAGTTGCAAAAAGGAGAAAATTTGAAATGTAAAGCAAAACTAGTAAACCCAAATTAACCAACTAATCCAACTTTTGCTGAAATCACTATGAAAATCATGGAAATAATATCATTACCTACTCGAGGAAGTAAACAACATCTAACTAAGCTATTTCTGGAATTAATTAAGCAAAAAACATCTTTTTGGATTTTTATGTATTTTTATGTGAATTTGGCATGCATGTAATTTATTGTGAGTGAATGTGGCAGCGAATAGGTGGCGTTGGAGGGTGGTTTTGGGACTTGAGAGGATGTAGGATGGTGTGGATGGGTCCTAGGAGGTCTTAGGTGGCCTTCTAGAGGCTTTTCCCACACTCGGCCTTCAAAAGAAAGCTTATAGGAAAATCTACAGGAGGACACAGGAAATCTACAGGAGGAAAACAACGTTCTACAGGAGGCCTACAGGAGGAGGCTGAGAGTAGTCTTCACTATTTATAAGGTGTGAGAATGGGTGGAAAAGGTAGATGAAGGTTGGAATGAGGTGTTAGGGCACCTAGGTTCCACTAAGAATCATCAAGAGAGAGAAATATGATCGAATTTGCTCAAGGAGAGAGGAAGAAGTTCTATGGAAAATGCAGGAAACTAAGGTAGAATTGAGGGGAGACTTGGGCGACCTGTTGATTTGAGAATCACTTATGTATGATCTCAGTTAATTAATGTAGGTATTACAGACTCATGTGTTGGGATATGCCTATGTTATTTTAAGCAACAGATCGATAATATTGCGAAATACACAGACATTGGAAAGCAGTAAGAGAAACACAACAAGCAAATGTAAAAACACAACAATTTAATAAGGAGTTCACCCAATCCTCTTGGGCTATGTCTTCTCGCCCAACTTTCAGTGGTGGCCTTTTTTTATTGTGTCTTTAAGTAGAGTTTTTACAATGAGGATCTCGACTTGAGTCTCCTGTAATAGATGATGCTTAGTAGGGTGGTACTTGGATTCCCCAAGCCACTAGAGTACACAAATTCCCCCTTACCAAGTCTCAACCTTAACTGGTCTTAATGGGATGAGTCTAATTTGGTAATCATTTCTTAACAGATATCCTCATAAGGATTGATTGAACCTCTCAAGCCTTCTCGGTTTGGTCTGCTCGATGCTACCTTAGCTCTGCAGGTCAACTTCACTTCTCTGTTCTCTGCTTCTTGCTTCACTCTCTATTCTATCTGCTCTATGATCTTTGTCTGTTCGTGGCTTAAATCCAATCTGTACCTTGAATATTCACTTCCTCTTCCATCTCTTCGGATCGCCTGCCTCTGTCCACTGGAATTCCCTGCTTCTATGTCACTGCCATTGTGTAATGTTCCACAGAGAGGTGGCCACTTGTTTCCTTATGAACTGGGTGCCAACTTTTCCTTGAATGATTGTTATTTCAGTTATTCTATGAAATGATTCATCCGCTAGCTCATCGGTCATGTTAGACCCCAAATGTCATATTCCTCAACCTATTCTTCCATCAAATCTAGTCTCCCATCGGGTGCGACCTCCATCGTTGATCTGGGGCGTCCAGATCCTTCGGTCATCGCTTTTATGGCATGATGAGTTGCTCGACCGTTACCCTGCAATGAGAGCAGTTTTCTCTTTCATTCACTGGACACGTGTCATTCAGTGTATGGCATCTCTTGATCCTCTACCAAACCCGCTTATCACTTGAGGGGCTTGTGATATCCCGCCAGTTTTGGGTGCGGGACCCGCCTTCTGACAGTTTGGGTATTTCAGCACGGTTTTCCCTATTTTTCACATGACCAAGTGCCGGGGCTTTTCCTTCTCTGAGGTTTTTATCTTGTAATATGCGATTAGCACTATTAGCGCTTTGCGCTAATCGCATATCAGAAATGGCCTCTGTTTTCTGATCTGGACTTCCTATTTCCTAGTTTGCGCCACTGCACAGTCTCTATGGGCCAACAATCAACGTGCTTTGATCGAGGGTTCTCGTTGTTTCGTGCTAGCTACAAACTGCCACTGTCCAGAGGTCCTTCCTGATAGCTCATTGTTTACAAGATTCTGAATTTTTGACATAATTTGAAACAGTCATAGAAACTTTGATAATTTTCAAGGATCTAATTTGGATCACGGCCTTCCTACTGAAAAAGATTTTGGACCACCAAAATTTGGTTTTCAAGCATCGACTAAGTGAGGGTAAAACTTTCTCACCTGTCCAATCTCTATCCATTTTTCACTGCTTGGCTTTGAACCCCTGAGCCCAATTCTAAGGTACTCAACATCTCCCCTACGCATCGTTCTCACCTTCTTGTCCAGAACTATACCTTTCTGCAATTCATTAAGATCTTCAGGTAGCAGGTCATCAATAGAAGGCAATTGACTCTATTCTTCAAGATCTTCAATTAACAAAGGTTCAAATAGTCTCAAGTTGTCTACATTGATGACTAAGTAGATGTGCATATAAGCTGGAAAATAAAGGCGAAAAACATTCTCACCAATTTTCTCAAGGATCCTTAAAGGTTCATACGTTATTGGTTTCAACTTTTTACCTTCACCTTGCATCCTGTCCTTGCTGATATACAACTAGACTTGATCACCAACTTAGAAACTATGCTCCATCCGATGCTTGTCATGCCTTGCCTTGTATTTGGCCTGGCTCTTTTCCAGCTGTTCCTGTACTACCTAATGGATCTCTTGGATTTGTTCAATGAACCTAGTTGCCTTGTCCACATCGTTGTGTCTCTAAACTGTTGTGTCCTTACCAAAGACAAAATCCAAGGGAGACGTAGGTGTGAAACCAAAACAGGTCTCAAAAGGAGATCTCTATGTGGAAGAATGTTTGGCTCGGTTGTAAGCATGCTGCACATAACACAAATGTTCATCCCAAAGCTTAGGATGCTTGCTGCAATATCCCCTGAGCAACTGGATCATTGTCCTATTGACTACTTCTGTCTGGTCATCAGTTTGTGGATCCAAAGCTATGCTTTTCTTCAGTTTGGTGTCCATCAGTTCCCACAGACTTAACCAAAACTTTCCCACAAATCGGGTGTCTCGATCAGATATAATGGAAGTGAGTAATCCAAAATGAACCCATACATGTTGAAAGAATAGTTTTGCAGTTTGTTCAACTGTAATATGTTTATTACACGGTATCAAAACACATATTTTTCTGAACCTATCCACGACAACATATAGATAATCATGACCTTTCCTAGATTTAGGCAGTCCTCCAGCAAAATCCATGGAAACACTTTCCAAAGGATGAGAAGGAACTGGTAATGGAGCGTACAAGCCTAGTTTTCTATTGCTAGGCTTGGTTTTAGCACACATAGTACACCCTCTTACATATCTAAAAACTATCTCATTCATTTTTGGCCAATAACAAAATCTTTGTAGCTGTGCAACTGTTTTACTTACCCTAAAGTCACCTAATATTAGAGAAGTGTGTGGTTCTCGAATTATCTTTACTCTTTCAGTTTGTGGAATGCATAGCTTCCCACAATGATATAGGAGTCGGTCCTTTACATGATAATCCAATTCTTCTACTCATTTGCCTTGACTTAAAGTTGCATATACATCTTTGAAGTCTATATCCTGAGCATATTGTTCAATGTAGCCCTCATGTAACACAAAATTATGCTAAGTATAGTATATGCATTTATAATGGGTCTAGATGACATATTTGCAACTTTATTATGTATGCCCTTTTTATATCTGATGACTAAATGAAACTATTGTAGAAAACCCATCCATCTATAGTGTCTTGATTGCTACAACTTAGTTTGGGAGTGTAGATATTGAAGTGGTTGATGATCAATATGTATAACTATTTCTTTTCCCATTAAGTAATGTTTCCACTTTTTCACACTCTGTACTAATGCATACAATTCTTTATCATATGTGGGATAGTTAACTACTACTGAATTAAATGTATCAAAATGATAACATGTGGGTTTACCGTGCTATATCAACATTGCTCCCATGTCATAGTCACTGGCATCCGTTTGGATCTCAAATGGTCTTTGAAGATCTGGCAGTGGTAGTAGTAGTGTTGTACTAATCTTTTCTTTCAAGGTGTCGAAGGCTTTCTTCTATTTGCCTCCCCACTGAAACACCTTGTTTAATCCTGTTAAAGCATGTAAGGGAGCTGCAATTAAGGAAAAGTTAGAAATGAACTTTCTCCAATATTGTGTTGCTCCTAAGAAGCTCCTAACTGCTGTAGCAGATTTGGGTTTAGGCCAGTTTACAATGACTGCGACCCTAGAGGGATCTATCTTCAATTCACCACCCCCTACTATATGTCACAAATAATTCAAAGATGTTTTCCCAAATTCATATTTTGAGAGTTTAATATAAAGTTTTTCTCTTTTCAAAACATCTAGTGTCTGCTTAACATGCTTTAAATGTTCTTCCCATGTTTTGCTAAAGATCAGAATGTCTTTCAGATATACAATAACAAAATCATCAAGAAAAGATCTGAGTACATCATTCATTATTCCCATGTAAGTAGCATGAGCATTAGTTAAGCCAAAAGGCATAACCAACTACTCATACAATACCTGCTTTGTTTTGAAAGAAGTCTTCCATGCATCTTGTTCTGCAACTCTGACCTGATGATATCCACTATGCAAGTCTAACTTGGAAAAATAAACAGCTTCTTTCAACTGATCTAATAGATCATCTATGCGAGGAAGGGCATAATGATCTTTGATTGTTATCTTATTCAGTGCTCGGTAATCAATACACATTCTCCACGAGCCATCTTTATTTCTCACCAAAACAATTGGAGACCCACATGGTGATGTGCTAGGTCTGATGAACCCCTTCTCGAGCAACTCCTATACCTACTTCTTGATTTTTGCATTCTCTAAAGTGGACAACCTATACATTCCAATGTTAGGCAATGGAGTATCTTGCTGCAAATTAATATCATGCACTATTTCCTTTTTGGGTGGCAGACCTTTAGGTTCTTGAAACAAGATATCATACTCTGAAACAACTTTTTCTAAATTAGCTTCTTGTTTAGCATCACAACCCTCAAATACATTGGTTTTATCAGGTTTCTTTTCCTTTACAACCATCAGTAAAAATTGTTTGCATGAATTTATAATTCGTTTCATCTACCCTGAGTTTATGAGAGTGTAATTATTCTTGAGCTTATGAGATCTTATAAAGTATTTGATTCCATATTTAACGATTAGATACTTGTTCTCAGCTCTATAGAAAATAGCTTTTTTGTAATACAAGTAAGGACTTCCTAAAACAATTCCACATATATCCAAAGGAATTACGTCTAACTCAACCTCATCTACAAATGCTGACCCAAAAGAAAACTTGAGTTTGCATTGTCTAGTCACTTGTAGTTGTGCTTTATAACTTAACCATCCTAATGGGTATGGTTTCTTGTGAGGTGTAGTCAGTAATCCCAACATCTTTACAATTGCTTAAGAAATTAAATCTACTTGTGAGTCACTATCAAATAAAGTATCAATCTTTTGATGTTTGGAAATAACTCGAATATGGAAAAGCTCATGTATTTTTCTCTCATTTTCTTCATCAATAGTAGATTGTGCAAAATTACTAGTAGATGCTTGAGAATTCTTACATTTTATACCTGTGGCTGCAATGGTTGTTTCATCTCCTGAGTCTGACCCCAAATCTTTCTAAATAGTTGTAGCAGTCTTCTTCTTCTTGCCCTCAAACTTCTTAGGTCTCAGCTCCGGATGCAGAATCCAACAGTGCTCATCATCATGGTCATCCTTCTTACAGTGATTGCATGAAGACTTGCTTTTCTGTGTAGTGTTGGCCTTCCTTGCTTTCCATTTCTATTTTCTTTTCTCCTTATTCTTACTTGCAGTGGGTTGGGATGATCCCCCAACTTCTGGGTTTCCATTCTTTCCTCTAGCTTGTAGATGTGTAGCTTGAAGAGATACCTCATCTATACTAGTGGGATTAAACATGAGGATAGTGTGTCTTATTTAGCTATGTAGAACACCGATGTACTTCAACAGAATCTCGGGTGGGTCTAATGAGATTCCTAGAATTAAAGCTCTCTTCCTAAATTCTTGGGTGTAACCTTGTACACCTTTCCCTTTCAATTGTCGAAGATTTTTCCAGCTCATCATGGCTTGCTGCATGTAGGCCAGTGGATAGAACTGCTTTTTGATTGCAGAAACAGATTCACTCCAGACAGAAAGAGTCTTACCATGTATCTTCATGTCAGCTTGGGTCCTGACTTCCCACCAAACCAATGGAGTGCCTCCAAAGTGTAGGCTGCCAGCTGAATCTTGCTCTTGTCTGAATCAATACTCTGCACTCTGTAATAAACATCAATTTTTCTAATCCAATTGTCCAGCTTTTCTGCATTCAACTCTCCATCATATATTGGTAAATCAAATTTAACATCTAGTTTAATCAAAGATGTCTTTTTTTTTATGTTTCGGACTATTAGGAGGTGTGAGAAAGTTTTCTTCTTTCCCTTTTCCTTTTGAGTGGTCATGGAGGAGAGACTCTTCTTCTCCTTTATCTTGTTTGGAGCCTGATGAATCTCCATCTTTATGTTTTCTAAAGTCCTTATACATTTCTTCTACCATGGACCTTATGGCCAGGTGTTGTAGCCAGCAACAACCCCCTTCTTATTTAGTTTTATTACTAATACTAAATGAGTGGAGACCCTTTATCCAAAAATTTAACAAATAAATTAGTACTTGTATTCATTTTTTAAATAAATCTTACTATCATAAACTTAGGAGAATACCCAAAAAATAAAAAAAGACTTAACTTTTATGATAAGTTAAAACAAAACCATTCTCTCAATAAAGAGCGTCGCATCATAGAAAGGTAATGGATGCCATCCTACAAACAGAATCCTAAGATTGTGAAATCATGATGTGAAATTACGCACTGGAGGCACTCATCGCATCGCATGGCTCAAATATCACTTAAGGTGAAATGCCTCAAATCGCTGATATGCGATGGCGCGTCTCGCAAATCGCATTTCGCAGAAAACACATGGTAATGGATGATTGCCACACGCAACGGATTAGCGATATTGCAATCTGCGATATTGCAAAGCAAATCACAAAATCGGCTTATCGCAGATCTTAAAGGAACGTCTTTCGAAATTTTTTTTCCCATAAACTGATGCCCAATTATGCGCGTTAATGTTAATTGATGAGTTAATTGGTAATCATTAATGAAATTTGGTTTTGATCTGACCGAAGGGCCATTCACGTAGGGTGATATATTTTATATGATTTCGGCATTTAAAGCTTTCTCGTCACCTTTTTCTTATCATTATTATTACTCTTTTGTAAATTGCAGGAGCGAAAAGTAGAGAGGTATACATAGTAGTGTTCAGAATATTATGGGAAAGAAGGGTAAAGCTCCAAGTTCTGAAGATAATGAAATGACGCCCTTATACACAGACACTACCTGCAACAGAGATGTTGGTGTTACTACTTGGGAAAGCATGCACAACCTGCTCGAGGAAAAAAATCCCAGTGTAGTGGAGGTTACAGCGACTGTAGATTCGCGCGGGTCGTCTGAGGCATCGATTATAGAACTAGCATGTTCGTCCTTGCACTGGATAGTGACGAGGCCCAAGATTCTTCCATACATGGACATGGTCAAATGGGTACTGGATAATGCTGATATCACAAATAGACAATTTAAGACTTAGAGCCAAGAACTCATGGAGTCATTCTTTCCACAAAATTTAAAGTTTATATCCTCTAACAAAAAGTGTGCGAGAGGTGAAAAATAGCACCAGGGAAGTCCAGATCGAGAAACGGAGGCAGTTTCCGATGTGCGATTATCACTTAGCACTAATCGCACATCACTGGGAAAAACCCCTTGAGAAGGAAAGCCTCAGATCACTCAGTCGTCTATAAACCCGGAAAAATATCGGAAAAAGTGCTAAAGGCTAAAGGCAAAACCCGAGCTCTAAAAACCCATGGTATTTATCAGAGATATTCTTAAGGTGGTATGTAAATATCAGAGACCACTCTAGGATATTTACAAATGTACAACATCTACAAACAAGCTGGAGACAAAAGGCTCAAGAAAGAGCAAAGTCCATCAAAAGGTTGACCAAGTTGAATTGGGATTCTTATTGGACGTACTTGGTAAAACCACACAACTAGTGCATGACTCTCAAATGTATCATTAACTCTGCCAAGAAGATAAAGCCAGCACTTGCCGATTCCATTTTCGCAGGAGAGCTAAAGTCGGAGGTCAGCTAGCCAACTCTCCTCAAGCAAATTTTGAATGCTTGCGACTACAAGGAACATATACATAGATAGTTAATTGCTAGTTTTAGTTTTAGATTCAGTTTTAATTTTAGTTTTGCCTTATTTTTGCCTGAAATGAGGACGGTCATTTAAACTGCCTCCTACATTTTTGTAATAAACTATTTTTAGATTTAGCTAGTAGTATTTAAACCCTTCTCATGCATTTAGAGAAGGGTCCTGAAATTTATCAAAAATTTGTCCTCAGAACTTGCACTTCTGCACACTCCGAGGAGGTTTTGATGAATGAATGGAACAAGATTTATTGATATCTGTGTTTAATATCTACTACTGAAATTGAACTTTTGTACTCTTAGTGGATGTTGAATTAAGAAGAGATAAATCATTATTGTTGAAGCTCATGAGTAGAACTTGTTATAAATGGTACTTTTATCTCTTAACAATTTTTGCCTATGTGTTAAGGTGATATTCAAGTTCAGTTATTTATATATGAATGCTTAAATGCTTGAGTTATCATTTGGCACTTCTGTACGGTGATAGCTATTCTATTTGTGCTTAATATGAGTGACTTATTATGCGATATGTTTTTCATAATTGTTTTGTCTAACTTTTTATATGAAATGGTTTATCTTTATTGAATTCTTTTCTCATAGAAATTGAATGATATTTACTACCAATTTCCATTAGAAATTATTTTAGATCGCATAACTGAAAGATTAAATCCCGGGTTAGTTTTAGAATTAGATATTTCTATTCGTTAGGATACAATTGCATGTTGATAAATTAGATTTAGAATAAAAACATTTTACTTAGAAATTATTAGGAAAGAAATATCAATTCTCAACACACACACACAAATTGGGAAACTGGTCCCATATCCCCAGTCATACCCACTATACCAAACAGAAAAGGAGTTGCTAACCAAGGTCCAGACTGGGTGGGTATCCACCTTGTTGTAGACCTGATTTTCGGGGCTTCAACATATTTGGCGCTAGAAGGAGGGCCCCGAACTGTGATTAGCGAGTAAATCTAAATCTAAATACCATTCTGAGAGTAAATCGCCCTCAACATCTCCCCCGACTTCTCCATCGCATTTAGAATCTTTAAATCTTGAGCAAGAAGTCAATAAAACAACAACCACTACCACAAACCCGAACATTTCAGAGAAATCTACTATTGAACCTCCTGAAGTTGAATCTTTGATCCATAAAATTCAGCGATTTTCTATATCACCCCAAAAATTTGAAAAATCTCAAGGTAGTGTGACTTCATATTACAACCCTTCTCATCCTCTTACCAAATTGAAGAGTGAAAAGTTTGGTATTGAACCAACTGAGTTACCTCTACCTACAAGGAAAAGAGTAAGGAAATCACCTAAAGGGTTTGATAGCGAGACCCTTTCATCATCATCTTCCATCTCAACCTCTCCATCGCGAAGTCAACCATCCACCCTTCCACTTCAAATTATTGTCCACTAGACCATCGGAACTTCAACATATCCTTCTCAATCATCTGGAACTGTAATATCCTCATCTTCCCAACCACAAGGAACATCTTCTATGCTTTCCTATGTTAGTAGTTCAACGATGGCACAAACTCCATGGAATAACCCAGGGCAGTCTTAATGCCTGCACCCTTGAGTCAAATACTAGCCCATCCTAAAAAATGGTTGCCTAAGTTTAATCCTGAAACATGCATGCTGGCAGAAGACTGTATAAACAACGTTATGTTATCTATAAATCTCAATGGGGTTACTAATGAAGACGTTGTTTTCTGGCTCTTTCCCTACACTTTGCAAGGAGCAGCCAAATCATGGTATTTCTCATTACCATCCGGATCTATCACTAGTTGGGATATTTTCCAAGAACAATTCTTGACTAAGTTCGGTGATGACAGGTTTACTGCAACACTGGTCAATGCCATGTCTAATCTTAGTGCTGAATCAAGGGAACCTATCAAATATTTTAACTCATGTTTCAGTAAACGTTTGAACCAAATTCCTACCGCTTCCAAGCCTAGCGAAGAAGTTAGAAGTGAATGGTATATATCTGCTCTACCATCAAACATAGCAATCTTCGTTGATAGGGCTAACAAAACAACTTTAGCTGACAATATGAAGGAAGCAATAGTGGCAGAGAAACATATCATAGCTTTAGAAAAGAAAAATGTCGTTGATGAGTGAAAATCTAAGAAGGTTACTTTTAAAGAAGATCCAAAGAAAAAACAATCGAAAGACCCATTTGATTTAGAAGGATTGCAGAAAGTTTTGAAAACCATGTCTAACAAAATGGTTGACATTAAGAAACAAGTAGCGGAGACTTCTTCTAAAAAGCCTTATAAGCCTTATAGAAGAAATCCTTCGACCGATTCAAAGCCTCCCAGTGCTATTACAAATGCTGAATCAGAAGAGGAAGAAGAGGAAGTTTCTAATGAAGAGCCTACTGATGAAGAAGAAGTTCTAGAAGTACATGGTATGTGGGATTTCATCCTCCTAGATGAAGAGGATCAAGAGGCATCACCAATCAGTACTAGAAGTAGAAATCAACTTGATCCTTCACAACCTACTCCTAAGCCGAAGAGCGCAAGCTCAATGTCTAAGGATAAAGTCGCAAGTAAGAAAATGTCACCCAAAGTGACTCAAACAAGCCCAGTCCAAACAGATTCACCAACTCCATCTAAAACATCGATTATTTTGATGAGATGGAGTATAATATCATAGATGACATGAAGAATACTAGGGCTAACATTACCTTTTATGAATTGAGCAAGTTAAAACATCAACAAAAGCTACTTTTGAAAGAGTTGCATGCAATACCTGTTGCACCTCTGCTTGCAGTTGTAATCTCGCAAGCTTCTCACGAGATGGGAAGACCTCCAACTATTGTGACTAATAAAGTTGATCTAAACAATATCGCTCTAATAGGAGGAAGGTCAAGATCTCATACTCCCCCATTTCTTCTTACTTATGAAGTTTTCAACAAAAAATTGCATAATTGTTTAGTAGATTCAGGAGCTTCATCTAATATCTTACCTAAATCGATATGTGCAAATTTGAACGTCCAACCTCAAAAATCTGCAGTATAGATAGTTCAACTAGACTAGTCATAGGTTGAAGTGATCGGTGAACCAAATCAGGTTACTATAAGGCTATCATCTAACCCAAAGGTATGTCAAGTTATCGATATTTTAGTTGCATACATTCCAGAATTTTATGGCCTAATTCTTAGCAGAGATTGGTTTTAAAAGCTTCATGGATACTTTGCAACCAACTGGTCGCATATGTGGCTCCCTTATAATGGTAAACCAAATCAAATAAAGGTTGAGCAAGAAAGACATAAAAAATACATAGTAACAAAATTGGAAGGAGAAAATGAACCTGTAGCATATAGCAACAATATAATTGGCAACTATTCTGTTGACTCTTTCTTAGGAAATTTTAATGCTCATACTTCGCCTTACTTAGAACATTCTATTTTATCTCAAGTAGAAATTTTTTCTCAAACAGATAGTTCTAAATGTGTTAATTTATAGATAGTCCTGTAAATAAATCTTTATTTTGGAAGTTATTTTTTGATGGTTCTAAGTCTAACGAGGGAGCAGGAGTAGGATGCGTATTAGTCAGTCTAGAGGGAAACAAAACTATGCTAACTTGTAGACTCGATTTTGATTGCACTAATAATATTGTAGAATACGAAGCCTTAGTCCAAGGATTATACAAAGCAATCAGATTAGATATCAAGTATCTACAAGTCTTCGGAGATTCTGAAATTGTTATCAGACAGGTACGAAATACTATACATTGTCTATCAGGTCATTTAAAGCATTATCAATCCTTAGTACAAGATCTGATTGAACATTTTATAGCATTCAATATTTCATCAATTCCCAGATTCCAAAATGCCAGTGCTGACCTCTTGGCAAACGTAGCTTCCAAGCTCATTCCCTTAGAAGACTATAGCCCAGACCGATTCTCAATCGAATTAATCTTTAGACCCTCGATTCCTGATAAAATTACCAATTAGAGAATTTTCAACGATGATCCTGATATTGTAAGCTTCCTCACATCAGAGAAATCTTACACTAATCAGATAATTGATGAGGACCAACATGACAAACAATTGCAGCAAGATAGCACTAATAATGCTATGCGAAAATCAGTAGTCAAATTGGAAGACCTATATGATTTGAAAGATTGATTCAAAAGATTTACCAATTCAAAACTTTAAAGTTCAACTCTGAACTATGAAATAGTAAATCTAGGAACTGATACCAAGCCACAGAATATCAACCTAGGTCTTGGCCTAGCTCCTAAAGAAAGATTGGCATACATTCGTCTCCTAAAACAATACAAAACTGTCTTTGCCTGGAACTATGATGAACTTAAAACTTACGACACTTCTATCACTTAACATACTATCCCAATGGTAAATGATGAAAAACCTTTCCAACAAAAGCTGAGAAAGATCCATCCTAATCTAGAGAACTAGATCAAATTTGAACTCAACAAATTATTGAAAGCCAAAATATTTTTCCTGTTCGACATTCTAGATGGGTTTCTAATATGGTTCCCATTAGAAAGAAAAATAGAGACATTAGAATTTGCATTGAATTTTGAAATCTTAATAAAGCCTGCCAAAAGGATAATTTTCCTTTTCCTCCCATGGAGCAAATATTACAAGCAGTTGCAGGATTAGAATTAATGTCCTTCTTGGATGGTTTCTCTGGCTAAAACCAAGTTTTGGTCCATCCTAATGATCAATTAAAGACCACATTTAGAACCAAATGGGGTATTTATGTATATCAAACGATGCCTTTCGGTCTGATCAATGCTGGCGCCACATTTCAAAGGGCCATGGACATCGCATTTAAGGGATTAGTAAACAAATTGGTAGTAATCTACTTGGATGATATAACTATATATTCCAAAAAAACGAGGTAATCATCTCAGAGACTTAAAACAGACCTTCCAACGTTGCCAAAGGTATGGAATTTCACTTAATCCAAAAAATTCCTTTTTTGCATTAAGTGAAGGAAAACTTCTTGGATTTATAGTGTCAAAATATGGAATCCATATTGATCCCGACAGAATCAAGAAGATTTCCGAAATACCCTTGCCTCACAACAAGAAAGCTATGCAATCCTTCCTTGGCCATATTAATTTTGTAAAGAGATTTGTTCCCGACTTTTCAAGAATTGTATCTCCCTTACAAGCAATGATTAAAATGAATTTAATCTTCAAATGGGGCCAAGATGAATATGAAGCATTCAATTTTATTAAACAAGCAATTGTAAATGCTCCATCTTTAGCAACTCCAAATTTTTCCAATCCTTTCATTTTGTATACATTTTCCTCTGATAGATCATATGCTACGATACTCACTCAAGCAAATCAAGACAAGGAAAAAGCCCCAATTGCCTTTCTCAGCTCAAATCTACAAGAGGTTGAATTAAATTACTCAGATGTTGAGAAACAAGCTTATGCTGTTTTCAAAGAAATCAAACATTTCAGACCCTTTTTGCTTAAAACCCATACAAAAATTATAGTACCGTTTCCAGCGGTAAGAAATATTTTAGTACAGAAAAACATGGGTGAGAAAAGAGCCAATTGGGTTACTGCCTTACAAGAATACGACGCTAAAATTAAACTAGCAAATATTGTAAAAGGTCAAGGCTTTTGCAAAATGCTGGCCGGAGCATCGCTTATTTCCAAAATACCATCTACATAAGTACAAATGTATAAGGTAAGCCTAAACGATACTGACTCATTATATGATGATATCATATTTTATCTAAAGAGCGGATACACTCCTTCAAACCTAGATTATACAAAGAAAAGAGATCTAAGATTGAAGGCTAAGCAATATCATCTCGTGAATGATGTACTTTTTAGGATGAATTATGATTATGTCCTCCTTAGATGTCTTGAGAAATCTAAAGCTGAAAAGGTGTTGCAGGAACTCCATGATGGACCAGCGGGTAGACATTATGTTGGAGATGCTACAACACATAAAATCCTACGTGCAGGCTATTGTTAGTCTACACTATTCAAAGACACACATAGCTACGTAAGGAAATGTCAAGTTTGTCAAATTACTGCAGGAAGACAAAAGAAACCATCATTGCCTTTGCAACCAATCAATATCGATCAGCCTTTTGATCAATGGGGATTGGATATAATAGGTGAGATCGTTCCTCACTCTTCTAAACAGCATAGGTATATCCTCACTGCTATAGATTATTTCACTAAATTGGTAGAATCAGTTCCCCTCAAGACAACTAATGCTAAACACATCATTGATTTCATAGATCAGTTCATAATAACGAGGTTTGGTTTACCCTTTTCTTTAATATTTGATAATGCATCGTATTTCTCTGGCAATGCTATGACTAAATTTGCACTCAAAAGAGGTTTTAAGCTTAAATACTCTGCCAATTATTACCCACACGGGAATGGATTAGCTGATTCAACAAATAAAAACTTAATCAGAATCATTAAGCGAACCATCAATCAAAACCATAAGAATTGGCACAAATCTTTAATATATGCTCTATGGGCAGATCGAATAACACAGAAAGCCTCCATTTGCACTTCTCCCTTTAATTTAGTTTATGGGAAAGAAGTGGTCCTTCCAACTCATCTAGCGATTCCCTCTTTGGCCTTAGTTCAATTTATTGATGAAACACCAACTTCTTCCTTACAACTAAGGTAGCTGCAAATCCTTAAGCTAGAAGAACAATGAGAATAGGCTAAAATAACTCATGCTCATCACCAAGCATTAGTAGAATCTTCTTTTGATTCAAACATGATATCCAGAAAGGACTTTCAAATTGGAGATTTAGTTTTAAAATGGGATAAGGCTCATGAATAAAAGGGAAAACATACGAAATTCCAACGAATGTGGCTTGGCCCTTTCCAAATTGCAGAAATCATAGGTCCATTTACTTTTATGTTACAGGATTTAACAGGAAGAATCTTTACCTGTTAACAAGCAGATCCTAAAAAAATACTTTCCATAGGAGATCATTCTTCTATTTTTTGTAAATCAGTCTTTCCTTTATTTTTGATAATAAAACCAGTTGTAAATGGTTGCATTTGGAAAAAGATAAGTATTTCTTTTAGATTTTGTTTTTCACTTGTATAAATAGAACTGATTTAGAAAATTGGTCGTTATTATTGAAAGGTACAGTCAAAGAGTATAAACCTAAAAATTATACTAGTTTCAACCTTACAAATTTTGATAAAAAGCTACCTTTAGTGGGAATTTGTTTTCTATCAGTCAAATGAAAGGTATAAGAAACAAAACAAAAATTCTCTGTAGAAAATCTCTTTCCAAAAACTCTATAATTGTCATCCAGAGCTATTCTTAAGGAAACAATGACTTCCTCCCCACCTAGAGAATTAAGAGCTTCAATGAATAATCCAACGATACACTTTAACTTAAAGAATGAGAGGTCTCATCACGAGCCAACTTATCATGATCATAAGATATTATAGCTTGCTGACTTTGCCAAAATTTCTTACCACAACAGGGCAATGACTCAAGATTGTTGCAATCAAAAGACAAGGGGTCTCATCACGAGCTAGCTTGTTCAACAAAGTTATAAATCAAGTGAGTTGCATTGTCATAATTTGGCTACCAAACCAAGGCATTGTTCTTTAAGAATTAAAAGAAAATAAAAGAAATAAGTGTGGATATGAATTTCCCTTTGAAAATCATATACTTCTCCAAGTAGGATACAAGATCATTGCTGGGTAACAAATAACCCTGTCGAGGCTATAAATGCATGCTGGTAGCAGAGGCTCTACCTACGACAAATGAGCATATTTAAAACTAATTTACAGAGAGAATTTTGTTTATCTTTACAAACCAAGTAGTGACTGATGTAAATACAATGACTAGCTCTAGGAAGTAAAAAAATCAAAGTTAACATAGAAGAAACAAACTATCATTGACAACCGAAAGCATGATGTACTTTATCTTTCTATAATAAAGTTTGATTTTCTGGAAAAGTGTTCTGTTTTGGAAGTTCAAAAAATCAAAAGAAAAACAGAGATAACTTGTTCTTCCAAGTGAATCACCAATTGTTGTAGCCAACAACAACCCCCTTCTTATTTAGTTTTATTATTAATACTAAATAAGTGGAGACCGTTTATCCAAAAAATTTAAAAAATAAATTAGTACTTGTATTCCTTTTTTAAATAAATCTTACTATCATAAACTTAGGAGAATACCCAAAAAATAAAAAAAGACTTAAGTTTTATGATAAGTTCAAACAAAACCATTCTCTCAATAAAGAGTGCCACATCGCAGAAAGGTAATGGATGCCATCCTACAAACAGAATCCTAAGATTGCGAAATAGCGATGCGAAATTACGCACTAAAGACACTCATCGCATCCCATGCCTCAAATATCATTTAAGGTGAAATGCCTCAAATCGCCGATATGCGATGGCGTGTCTCGCAAATCAAATTTCGTAGAAAAATCATGGCAATGGATGATTTCTACATGCAACAGATTAGTAATATTGCGATCTGCGATATTGCGAAGCAAATCACAAAATCGCCTTATCGCAGATCTTCAGGGCTCATCATTCGAAAAAGTTTTTCCCATAAACTGATGCCCAGTTATGCGCGTTAATGTTAATTAATGAGCTAGTTGGTAATCATTAATGAAATTTGGTTTTGATCTGATCGAAAGGCCATTTCACGTAGGGTGATATATTTTATATGATTTCGGCATTTAAAGCTTTCCCGTCACCTTTTTCTTATCATTATTATTACTCATTTGTAAATTGCAGGAGAGAAAAGCAGTTAGGTATACATAACAGTGTTCAGAATATTATGGGAAAGAAGGGTAAAGCTCCGAGTTCTAAAGATAAAGAAATGACGCCCTTATACACAGACACCATCTACAACAGAGATGCCAGTGTTACTACTTGGGAAAGCATGCATAGCCTACTAGAGGAAAATGGAGGTTATAGTGACTGCAGATTCACGTGGGTTGTCTGAGGCATTGATTACAGAACTAGCATGTTCATTCTTGCATTGGATAACGGCGAGGCCCAAGATTCTTCCATACATGGACATGGTCAAATGGGTACTGGGTAGTGCTGATATCACAAACAAACAATTTAAGACTTAGAGCCAAGAACTCATGGAGTCGTTCTTTCCACCAAATTTAAAGTTTATATCCTCTAACAAAAAGCGCGCCAGAGGCGAAAAATAGCACCAGGGAAGTCCGGATCGAGAAAAGGAGGCAGTTTCCAATGCGCGATTAGCACTTAGCGCTAATTGCGCATCGCTGGGAAAAACCCCTTGAGAAGGAAAGCCTCAGATCACTCAGTCGTCTGTAAACCCAGAAAAATGTAGGAAAAAGAGCTAAAGGCTAAAGGCAAAACCTGAGCTCTAAAAACCCGTGGTATTTATCAAAGATATTATTAAGGTGGTATGTAAATATCAAATACCACTCCAGGATATTTACCAAATGTACAGCATCTACAGACAAGTTGGAGACAAAAGGCTCAAGAAAGAGAAGAGTCCATCAAAAGGTTAACTAAGTTGAATTAGAATTCTTACTTGACGTACTTGGTAAAACCACATAGCCAGTGCATGACTTTCAAATGTATCATTAACTCTGCCGCAAAGATGGCCCCAACACTTGCCAATTTCGTTTTTGCAGGACAGCTAAAGTTGGAGGTCGGCCAACCAACTCTCCTCAAGCAAATGCTAAACGCTTGCAACTACAAGGAACATATACATAGATAGTTGATTGCCAATTTTAGTTTCAGATTCAATTTTAGTTTTAGTTTTGCCTTATTTTTGCCTGAAATGAGGACGGTCATTTAAAATGCCTCCTACATTTTTGTAATAAACTATTTTTAGATTTAGCTAGTAGTATTTAAACCCTTCTCATGCATTTAGAGAAGGGTCCTGAAATTTATCAAAAACTTGTCCTCAGAACATGCACTTATGCACCCTCCAAGGAGGTTTTGATGAATGAATTGAACAATATTTATTGATATCTATGTTTAATATCTACTACTGAAATTGCACTTTTGTACTCTTAGTGGATGTTGAATTAAGAAAAGATAAATCATTATTGCTAAAGCTCATGAGTAGAACTTGTTATAAATGGTACTTTTATCTCTTAACAATTTCTACCTATGCGTTAAGGTGATATTCAAGTTCAGTTATTTATATATGAATGCTTAAATGCTTGAGTTATCATTTGGCACTTCTGTATGGTGCTAACTATTCTATTTGTACTTAATATATGAGTGACTTATTATGCGATATGTTTTTCATAATTGTTTTGTCTAAATTTTTATAAGAAATGGTTTATCTTTATTGAATTCTTTTCTCATAGAAATTGAATGTTCTTTATTACCAATTTCCATTAGAAATTATTTTAGATCGTATAACTGAAAAATTAAATCCTAGGTTAGTTTTAGAATTAGATATTTCTATTCATTAGAATACAATTCCATGTTGATAAATTAGATTTAGAATAAAATCATTTTACTTAGAAATTATTAAGAAAGAGATATCAATTCTCAACACACACACACACACACAAATTGGGAAACTGGTTCCATATCCCCAGTCGGACCCACTATACCAAACGGAAAAGGAGCTGCTAACCAGGGTCCAGAATGAGTGGTTATCCCCTTTGTTGTAGACTTGATTTTCGGGGCTTCAACACCAGGAAACTATCTATAAATTGAGGGTCTGGCCCCACAGAACCTTCCTCCGACATTGTCTTCTGAGGATAGACTCTTCCAATTTCAGGATTAGTTTCGACCAACTCTCCTACTCCTAATTTGAGCTTTGATCTAGTTAACATTCAACAACTAAATTGATCTAAAAACCACTTGTGAGTGATCTGAGTTAATTAATTAATGAATTAAGGTATTACAAACTAATGTGTTGGTGTGTGTCTATGTTATCTTAGGCAACGGATCGATAAGATTGCAAAATACACAGGCACTGGAAAACAGTAAGAGAAACATAGTAAGCAAATACAAGATCATAACAAATTAATAAGGAGTTCACCCAATTCTCCTGGGCTACGTCTCCGGTCTAGCTTTCAGTGGTGGCCTTATTTTATTGTGTCTTTAAGTAGAGTTTTTACAATAAGGAGCTCAATTTGAGTTTCCTGAACTAGATGGTGCTTAGTAGGGTGGTTCTTGGATTCCCTAAGCCACTAGAGTGCACAGACTGCCCCTTACCAAGTCTCGACCTCAACTGGTCTTGATGGGATGTGTCCAATTTGGTACTCAGTTCCTGACAGATATCCTCATAGGGATTGCTTGAACCTCTCAAGCCTTCTGTCTGCTCGATGATGCCTTAGCTCTACAGGTCAACTCGGCTCTCTGCGTCTGCTTCTGTCTCTTTTGTCTCCTTATTCTTACCGTGCTTGCTTTTGTTCTCCATTCATTCATGGCTTAAAGCCAATATGTCCTTGACTGTTCGCTTCCTCTTCTGCCTCTTTGGATCGCCTGCTGTTGTTCGCTTGGAATTCCCTGCCTCTACATCATCGCCACTATGTAATGTCTCACAGGGAAGTGGCCACTTGTCCTTTCACGAACTGTGCTAGCTCTTCCTCAAACGGTTTGGTATTTCAGTTACTTTGTGTAATGATTCATCTGCTGACTCAGCGATCAAATCAAACTTCAACCTTTATGTGTCAAAGCTTATTTATCCCATAAAATCTGGCTTTCCATCGGGCACAATCTCCACTGTTAGATCTGGAGCACCTAAATCCTACAATGTTCACTCTTATCGCATGGTTGACTTGCTCAAACGTTAGCCTACGATGAGAGGCAGTTTTCTATCTCATCCACTGAACACACATCGTTCGCTGTATGGCATCGCTCAGTCTCCTAACAATTCCGCTTACTACCCAAAACGCCTCCGATATTCCGTCGGTTTTGAAGCGCAGGACCCACCTTTCGATTTAGTGCTTTTCCCACAATTTTCTAGCTTCCCTTGTGTCTGAGTGCTTAGGGACTTTCCATTTCGAGGGGTTTTTCTCAGTGATGCATGATTAGCGCTAATCACGCATCATAAACGACCTCCATTTTCTGATTCGGACTTCCTAACTGCTAGTTTGCGTCCTGCGCAGTCTCCATGGGCCTAAGTCAGCACACATTGACCGAGGTCCTCATCCTTCCCTGCTGGCTACAAACTGCCACTATCCAGAGGTCTTCTTGATAACTCATTGTTCACAAGTTTTTGAAGTCTGACATGATTTGATACAGTCATAAAACTTTGAAATTTTCATGGATCCAATTCGGGTCACAATCTTCCCATTGAAAAATCTTTTGGACCACCAAAAGTTGGTTTTCAAGCATTGACTAAGTGAGGGTACAATTGTCTCACATGTCCAATCTCTATCACTTTGCATTGCTCGGATTTGAACCCTTGAGCCCAATTCTAAGGTACTCAACATCTCCCCTATGTGTTGTCCTCACCTTCCTGTCCAAAACTATGTCTTCCTGCAATTCATTAAGATATTCAGGTAACAAGTCATCAATAGAAGGCAATTGACTTTTCTCTTCGAGATTCTCAATTAGTGAAGGTTCAAATAGTCTCAAGCAATCTACATTTACGACTGAGTAGATGTGCATGTAAGCTGGTAGGTCAAGGCGAAAAGCATTCTCACCAATTTTCTCAAGTGCCTTGAAAGCTCAATACCTGATAGGCTTTAGCTTTTTAACTTCACCTTGCATTCTGTCCTTGCTGATATATAGCCAGACTTGGTCACCAACTTGGAAACTATGCTCCATCCAATGCTTGTCATGCCTTGCATTGTATTTGGATTGACTCTTTTCCAGCTGTTCTTGTACTACCTGGTAGATCTCTTGGATTTGTTCAATGAACCTAGTTTCCCTGTCCACATCATTGTGTCCCTCAACTGTGGTGTCTTTACTAAAGACAAAATCCAAAGGATACCTTGGTGTGAAGCCAAAACAGGTCTCAAAATTAGATCTCTGTGTAGAAGAATGTTTGCTCTATTGTAAGCATGTTGCACATAACAAAAATGTTCATCCCAAAGCTTAGAATGCTTGCTGCAATATCCTCTAAGCAACTGGATCAATGTCCAGTTGACTACTTCGGTTTGGCCATCAGTTTGTGGATGAAAAGATGTGCTTTTCTTCAGTTTGGTGTCCATCAGTTACCACAAACTTGACCAAAACTTTCCCACAAATTGGGTGTCTCAATCAGATATAATGGAAGTGGGTAATCCAAAATGAACCCATACATGTTGAAAGAACAATTTTGCAGTTTGTTCAGTTGTAATATGCTTATTACAAGGTATCAAAATACACATTTTGTTGAACCCATCCAAAAAAACATACAAATAATCATGACCTTTCCTAGATTTAGGCAGTCCTCCAACAAAATCCATGGAAACACTTTCCCAAGGGTGAGAAGGAACTGGTAATGGAGCGTACAAGCCTAGTTTTCTATTGCTGGGCTTTCTTTTAGCACACATAGTACACCCTCTTACATATCTAGAAACTGTCTCATTCATTTTTGGCCAATAACAAAATCTTTGCAGCTGTGCAACTATTTTACTTAACCCAAAGTGACCTAATATTAGAGAAGTGTGTGGTTCTCGAATTATCTTTACTCTTTCAATTTGTGGAATGCATAGCTTCCCACAATGATATAGGAGTCGGTCCTTTACATGATAATCCAATTCTTCTACTCGTTTGCCTTGAATTAAAGTCGCATATACATCTTTAAAGTCTATATCTTGAGCATATTGTTCAATGTAGCTCTCATGTAACACAAAATTATGCTTAAGTATAGTAGATGCATTTATAATGGGTCTAGATAACATATCTACAACTTTATTGTGTATGCCCTTTTTATATCTGATGACTAAATGGAACTGTTGTACAAAACCCATCCATCTATAGTGTCTTGATTGCTGCAACTTAGTTTGGGAGTGTAGATATTGAAGTGGTTGATGATCAATATGTATTAGTGTCTCTTTTCCCATTAAATAATGTTTCCACTTTTTCACACTCTATACTAATGCATACAATTCTTTATCATATGTAGGATAGTTAACTACTACAGAATTAAATGTCTCGGAATGATACCATATGGGTTTACCGTGCTGTGTCAACACTGCTCCCATGGCATAGTCATTGGCATCCATTTGGATCTCAAATGGTCTTTGAAGATCAGGTAGTGTTAGTACAGGTGCTGTACTAATGTTTTCTTTCAAGGTGTCGAAGGCTTTCTTCTGTTTACCTCCCCACTGAAATACCTTATTCAATCCTGTTAAAGCATGTACGGGAGCTACAATTAAGGAAAAGTTCGAAATGAACTTTCTCCAATATTGTGCTGCTCCTAAGAAGCTCCTAACTTCTGTAGCAGATTTGGGTTTAGGCCAGTTTAAAATGACTACCACCTTAGAGGGATCTATCTTCAATTCACCACCCCCTACTATGTGTCCCAAATAATCCAGAGATGTTTTTCCAAATTCACATTTTGAGAGTTTAACTTAAAGTTTTTCTCTTTTCAAAACATCTAGTGTCTTCTTAACATGCTTTAAATGTTCTTCCCATGTTTTGCTAAATATCAGAATGTCATCCAGATACAAAATAACAAAATCATCAAGAAACGTTCAAAGTACATCATTCATTAGTCTCATGAAAGTAGCAGGAGCATTAGTTAAGCCAAAAGGCATAAACAACCACTCATACAATCCTTGCTTTGTCTTGAAAGAAGTCTTCCATGCATCTTGTTCTGCAACTCTAACCTGGTGATATCCACTATGCAAGTCTAACTTGGAAAAATAAACAACTTCTTTCAATTGATCTAAAATATCATCTATGCGAGGAAGGGGATAACGATTTTTGGTTGTTATCTTTTTCAGTGCTCAGTAATCAATGCACATTCTCCACGAGCCATCTTTCTTTCTCACCAAAATGATTGGTGATCCACACGGTGATGTGCTAGGTCTGATGAACCCTTTCTCGAGCAACTCCTGCACCTGCTTCTTGATTTCATCATTCTCTAAAGTGGAAAACCTGTACATTCCAATGTTAGGCAATGGAGCATCTTGCTGCAAAATAATATCATGCACTATTTCCTTTTTGGGCGGTAGACATTTAGGTTCTTGAAACAAGATATCATACTCTAAAACAACCTTTTCTAAATTAGCTTGCTATTTAGCATTACAACCCTCAAATACATTGGTTTTATCGGGTTTCTTTTCCTTTACAACAATCAATAAGAATTGCTTGCATGAATTTATCATTCATTTCATCTGCCCTGAGTTTATGAGAGTATAATTATTCTTGAGCTTATGAGCTCTTACAAAGTATTTGATTCCATCTTTAGCAAGTAGATACTTGTTCTCAGCTCTATAGAAAATATCTTTTCTATCATACAAGTAAGGACTTCGTAAAACAATTCCACATATATCCAAAGGAATATTGTCTAACTCAACCTCATCTAAAGATCCTGACCCAAAAGAAAACTTGAGTTTGCATTGTCTAGTCACTTGTAGTTGTGCTCTACCATTTAACCATCCTAATGGGTATGGTTTCTTGTGAGGTGTAGTTACTAATCCCAACTTCTTTACAATTGCTTTAGAAATTAAATTTACTTGTGAGCCGCTATCAAACAAAGTATCAATCTCTTGATGTTTGGAAATAACTTGAATATGGAAAATCTCATGTCTTTTTCTCTCATTTTCTTCATCAATAGTAGATTGTGTATAATTACTAGTAGATGCTTTAGAATTCTTACCTTTTATACATGTCGCTACAGTAGTCATTTCATCTCCTAAGTCTCACCCCAAATCTTTCTGAATAGTTGTAGCAGTCTTCTTCTTCTTTCCCTCGAACTCCTTAGGTCTCAGCTCCAGATGCAGAATCCAACAATGCTCATCATCATGCCCATCCTTCTTATAGTGAGTGCATGAAGACCTACTCTTCTGTGCAGTGTTAGCCTTCCTTTCTTTCCATTTCTGTTTTCTTTTCTCCTTATTCTTGCTTGCAGTGGGTTGGGATGATCCCCCAACTTCTGGACTTCCATTCTTTCCTCTAGCTTCTAGATGAGTAGCTTGAAAAGATACCTCATCTATACTAGTGGGATTAAACATGAGGATAGTGTGCCTCATCTAGCTATGTAGACCACCAATGTACTTCAATAGAGTCTCAGGTGAGTCTAATGAGATTCCTAGAATCAATGCTCTCTTCCTAAATTCTTGGGTGTAACCCTGTACACTTTGCCCTTTCAACTATCGAAGAGTTTGCTAGCTCATCATGGCTTGTTGCATGTAGGCCAATGGATAGAACTAATTTTTGATTGCAGAAATAAATTCACTCCACACATAAATGGTCTTACCATATCTCTTCATGTCAGCTTGGGTCTTGCTTTCCCACCAAACCAAGGTAGTGCCTCCAAGGCGTAGGCTTGCTAGTTGAATCTTGCTCTTGTCTGAATCAATACTTTGCACTCTGCAATAAACATCAATTTGTCTAATCCAATTGTCCAACTTTTTTGCATTCAACTCTACATCATATATAGGTAAAATAAATTTAACATCTAGTTTAATCAAAGATGCCTTCCTCTTATGTTCATCTCTATAAGGAGGTGTGAGAAAGAATTCTTCTCTCCCTTTGCCTTTTGAGTGGTCATGGAGGAGAGGCTCATCTGCTCCTTTGTCTTGTTTGGAGCCTGATGAGCCTGATGAATCTTCATCTTTATGTTTTCTATAGTCCTTATACATTTCTTCTACCATGGACCTTATGGCTAGGAAACTATCTATGAATTGAGGGTTTGGCCACACAGAACCTTCCTCTGACATTGTCTTCCGAGGATAAACTCTCCCAATTTCAGGATTAGTTTTGACCAACTCTCCTTCTCCTAATTTGAGCTTTGATCTAGTTAGCATTCAACAGCTAAAACCAACACAAGCTTATCTAACCTTAACATCCTAGAGCTATGATACCACTTGATCTGAAAATCACTCGTGATTGATCTTAGTTAATTAATTAATGAATGAAGGCATTACAAACTCATGTGCTAGTGTGTGTCTATGTTATCTTAGGCAACGAATCGATAAGATTGCAAAATACATAGACATTGGAAAACATTAAGAGAAACATAGTAAGCAAATATAAGAACACAACAAATTAATAAGGAGTTCACTCAATTCTCCTGGGCTACGTCTCCAGTCCAGCTTTCAGTGGTAGTCTTATTTTATTGTGTCTTTAAGCAGAGTTTTTACAATAAGGAGTTCAATTTGAGTCTCCTGAAACATATGGTGCTTAGTAGGGTGGTTCTTGGATTCCCCAAGACACTAGAGTGCACAGACTTCCCCTTACCAAGTCTTGACCTCAACTTGTCTTGATGGGATGAGTCCAATTTGGTACTCAATTCCCCATAGATATCCTCACATTGATTACTTGAACCTCTCAATCCTTCTATCTACTCGATGCTACCTTAGCTCTGCAGGTCAGCTCGGCTCTCTGTGTTTGCTTCTGTCTCTTCTGTCTCCTTCTTCTTACGTGCTCACTTTTGTTCTCCATTCATTCATGGCTTAAAGCCAATATGTCCTTGACTATTCACTTCCTCTTTTGCCTCTTCGGATCGCCTGCTATTGTTCGCATGGAATTCCCTGCCTCTGCATCATCGCCACTATGTAACGTCTCACAGGGAAGTGGCCACTTGTCCTTTCATGAACTGCGCAAGCTCTTCCTCAAATGGTTCGGTATTTTGGTTACTTTGTGTAATGATTCATCTGCAAACTCAACGGTCCAATCAGACTTCAACCTTTATGTGTCGAAGCTTATTTCTCCCTTCAAATCTACGTTTCCATCGGGCGCAATCTCCACCATTAGATCTAGAGGCCCCAAATCCTACGGTGTTCGCTCTTATTGCGTAGTTGACTTGCTTGGACGTTAGCCCACAATGAGAGGCGGTTTTCTCTCTCATCCACCGGACACACGTCGTTCACTGTATGGCATCGCTGGGTCTCCTGAAAATTTTGCTTACTGACCAAAACGCCTCCGATATTCTGCTAGTTTTGGAGCACGGGACCTGCCTTTCACTTTAGTGCTTTTCCCACAGTTTCCAGGCTTCCCTTGTGACTAAGCACTCGGGGCCTTTCAATTACGAGGGGTTTGTCCTAGCAATGCGCGATTAGCGTTAATTGCGCATCAGAAACGACCTCTGTTTTCTGATCTGGACTTCCTAACTGCAAGTTTGCTTCCTACGCGGTCTCCATGGGCCTCAGTCAGTGCGCTTTGACCAAGGTCCTCATCGTTCCTTATTGGTTACAAACTACCACTATCCATAGGTCTTCCTGATAGCTCATTGTTCACAAGTTTTTTAAGTCCATCATGATTTGATACAGTCATAGAACTTTGAAATTTTCATGGATCCAATTTGGATCATAAATCCAGCACAAGCTTATCTAACCTTAACAACCTATTGCTTTGATACCACTTGATCTGAGAATCACTTATGTATGATCTCAGTTAGTTAATGTTGGTATTACAGACTCATGTGTTGGGATATGCCTATGTGATTTTAAGCAACGGATCGATAAGATTGTAAAATACATAAGCATTGGAAAGCAGTAAGAGAAACACAACAAGCAAATTTAATAACACAAAAATTTAATAAGGATTTCACCCAATCCTCCTGGGCTACATCTCCTGGTCCAGCTTTTAGTGGTGGCCTTTTTTTACTGCGTCTTTAAGCAAAGTTTTTACAATGAGGAGCTCAATTTGAGTCTCTTGTAAATGATGATGCTTAGTAGGGTGGTACTTGGATTCCCCAAGCCATTAGATTACACAAACTCCCCCCTACCAAGTCTTGACCTCAACTGGTCTTAATGGGATGAGTCCAATTTGGTACTTAGTTCCTAACAGATATCCTCAGAGGGATTGTTTGAACCTCTCAAGCCTTCTCGGTTCTGTCTGCTCGATGTTGCCTTAGCTCTGCAGGTCAGCTCGACTTCTTTGTTCTCTTATTCTTACTTCACTCTCTATTATGTCTCCTCTCTGTTCTCTGTCTATTCATGGCTTAAAGCCAATCTGTCCCTTGACTGTTCAGTTCCTCTTCTGGCTCTTCGGATCACCTGCCTTTGTCTGTTGGAATTCCCTGCTTCTGTGTCATCGCCATTGTGTAACATTCCACATAGAGGTGGCCACTTGTCTCCTTGCGAAATGGGCGCTAGCTTTTCCTTGAACGGTTGTTATTTTGGTTATTCCGTGAAATGATTCATCCGCCAGCTTATCAGTCATGTCGAACCCCAAATGTCATATGCCTCAACCTATTCTTCCATCAAATCCAGTCTCCCATTAGGTGCAACCTCTGCCATTGATCTGGGGCCTCCAGATCAATGGTCATCGCTTTTATCACACGGGTGAGTTGCTCGACTGTTACCCTACGATGAGAGCGGTTCTCTCTCTCATCCGTTGGACACACATCATTTAGTGTATGGCATCGCTTGGTCCTCTGCCAAACCCACTTACCGCTTGACGGGCTTGCAATATCCCGCTAGTTTTGGGTGCAAGACCTACCTTCTGACGGTTTGGGTATTTCCGCATGGTTTTCCCTGTTTTTCACATGACCAAGTGCTGGGGCTTTTCCTTCTCTGAGGTTTTTATCCTGCAATGTGTGATTAATGATTCGCGCTAATCGGGTATCAGAAATTACCTATGTTTTATTATCTGGACTCCCTATTTGTTAGTTTGTGCCACTGCGATGTCTCCATGGGCCAACGATCAGCGTGCTTTGATCGAGGGTCCTCATTGTTCCATGCTGGCTACAAACTACCACTATGCAGAGGTCCTTCCTGATAGCTCATTGTTTATAGGATTTTGAAGTTTTGACATAATTTGAAACAATCATAGAAACTCTGATAATTTTCAAGGATCCAATTCAGATCACCTGTAGAGAATGGATTAGATGGAGGATGGGATGACTGATAGGCTGGATTGCTACTAGAAGAGATCTATTGCATAACAAAACTGACAGTCAACCAAGGAAATCAAGCAAGCAATGAAATGAGTGCATCTAGGAAAACAGAGTTTTGCATCAAAATAGTCTAAACTATGATCTATGGAAGGAAATGTTGATAACTGCTGCAAGAAAGGAAAGCATGAAAGAAGACTATTGTAAATAAAGAAGTGAGAATGATAAATAAGTTTTGAAGCAAAGCAAAACTAGACTATTAGCCACTAAAAAGCTGTAAACACTAGAAGTCTTATGAATGAGGAAAATCTATGTTTTTGGGGCAGCAAGAGGGTCTTGCCTCAAATCATGTTCCCAAAGGGAGGAAGATAGGCCAAGGCACTATTACTAGCCTTTTGAATCTTTTCTTTATCACTGCTTAGCCTGCTATAGAAAGCACAAATGGAAGCAAATTACTGAATCATCAAAAACAACCTATTCTTAACCATAAAAGAAATACATCTAACAACAACCTAATATACAAACTAAAATAAAACATACAAATACAAGTAAAGAGGAGCTTGGTTTCTTGGATTGGGCCCTAATCCAAGAGCTTCAACCCTCTGAGGTAACTCAATGCTAGCTCAAAAAGGATTCCATCTTTACTATCAAAACAATAACAAGATTACATGAAACTGTCTCAAAAATAATGAGCTCAAAGTTGGAGTAGAGTTTACATAAGCAAAAATTCAACAAAAATCCAACCCTAGTGAGGCCCTAGGCCTCTTTATTTATACAATTGAAGCTACCAACTGTTGGCATTATGTTTCTGGTATGATTATATGTTACAGATGTTGTACTTGATGGCAACACCCATGGCATGGCTCTCAATATGATGAGAATTAAAAAGTTTATTCATGTGGAGAAAAGTTCACGGAATTTTATGCAGAGAAAAGTTTATTTCATGTGGGAAAACTTACCTTTGGTCCATGGTAGTTAGTCCTTGGAATTTGAACCTATGGAGAAAAGTTTATTTCATGTGGGAAAACTTACCTTTGGTCCATGGTAGTTAGTCCTTAGAAATTGAACCTATGGTTTTTGGACCATGGCATCTCGACAGACGTGTTGATCCCTAGTATTGAGTTGATGGTATTGGTTTGTTATGGTTTTGGCCCATGGTATTGTTTTATTTTATTATTATTATTGAGCCCCATGATCCATGATTTGAGGGAGAGCTTGCCTATATAAAGCAAAGGAGATCATTTGGCTTAGGCATGCTTTTGGGTTGAATATCTTAA
>APFE030775319.1:151369-169299 GCA_000404065.3 Pinus taeda
AATGAGCACTTGGTAGCCAAATTCGTGGAAGAACAAGGGAGAGGATTTTTAGGAAGGTGTCCCCTTCATTTATGGGCCCTTACCTCGAATTCTCCACCATCATCTTGGAGTTCAAGGGCCACCAAATCGATTATCACAAAGGCAGCCGAGCAAGTCAAGTAAGACTGTTGTTATCTGCATGTTTTGGGCAGCCAAGTCCCTAAAGTTTAGGAGGACCGTTGGGGTCCTCAATTTGTATAAATAAGAAGGCTTAGGGCCTCATTTTGGTTAGCCAGTAGTTAGTCACTTTGTAGGAAAAAGTTAGCTAGTTTGTAGTTTGATTTTAGTCAGTAGATTAGCTTTGCATTTCAACACCTTTTCAAGTTTTCCCTTGTGGACAGTTTTTGATGTAATTCTTCTTTTCTTGCTCAATAAAGATGAATCCAGCTTTGCACCAGCTCTAAATCTCTCTTAGGAGGCTGTAGCTCTTGGGGTTGGGCCCATCTCAAGTACCCAGTACCTCCTTTGTTTACTTTCATGTGTCTTTGCTGCATTCTTAGAATAAAATCTGCTATTTAGATTTAAATCTTGGTTTGTTATTTAGGTTGCTTTTTATGGTTAAAGTAGCTTTTCATGTTTAGATTTAGTTGATAGAGTAGTAATAGGGAATATCTCCATAAAAAGGCCATCAAGCACCTCTGATCTCACCTCTCCCTCAGTCGGGTCGTGAGCTGGGACAAAGGTGACATTGCTGCCAACAAAAACGTTGTTTTGCTTTGTCATGCAATTCTTAGTGTTGGAATCCTCATTTGTAGATGCTGATGTTAGTAGTGTTTAAATGCTTCAGTTGATGATTGCTTAGTTGCATAAGTTATTTCATGCATTTCATTTCGAATAAACTGTTGTTCATTTCCTTTTCCTGTTACTTAGGTCAGAATAGAGTAAAGTAACTAGGTCATAGGTTTTATAAGTGTTTGATGGTTCAGTTTGAAAAACCACTTGTAGAGTACCTATTATCCTTCCTCACCTGCCCATACTCCATCCAACCCGCCTGCTTCATCCTTCACTTAGAACCCTTACCTTACATTTTCCTCATTCGCTTACTTTGTCATGATTCTCATCTTCTTGTGCAACATCATTTCATCCCTCCTTGAACAAATCTAACCATCTGCGCCACTCCTCAACTCCATCCTCCAAGTCTTGAACTCCCCTACACCCCTATTTCACCTCCATACTCATTCATCCACCTTTTTCCTTCCATCCATGCTTCAAAACTCCATTTCTGAACATCCTGTAGAAAAATTACAGAACATCCTATAGAAATTCCAGAACATCCTGTAGAACCCTTGCAGACTTCCTGTAGAAGCTCACGAAAGAGATTTCTTGAGATATGATCACCTTGAAACTCTCAAGAAGGGTGCTAGGGACCCCTTAGGCCCTCTTCTAACCTTCCCAACCTCATGCAAGCATTTCCTCTCGCCAATCCACCTATGCACAGTCAAAAGCCAGTTAAAAGCATATGCATGATAGTTCTAACAACTTATTCAAAAATACAAAAATATGTTTTTTTTTTCAGATGTTACTATAGAAGTAGCTTAGACACATGCATTTTACCTTCCTAGAAGTCAATGGCATTCCTTTCTGTAGCTTTCATCATTTTTCTTGCACCAGTAGGGTTAGTCAGTAAAACTAAGGTTTGCTAGGGTTTGCATTTCCTTTTCGCTTTTCGCTTCTTGCTGCAAGTAGATTAACCTCCTTTGAGTTAGCTTTCAGCCATCAATTAAAAGGCTTCTTCTAAGAGCTCATAGAAGTTGGCTTAAGCTCATAGCAGACTTGTGCCAGCTGACCAAGTGACAGCTGCAGCAAGAGCTAGTACTTGTGCATACAGCACCGTCACTTCCAAGTTTGTTACGAACTACCGGGTTGATAAAATTAAAGAGAGGAGTCCAAGGAGTTGCAGCATTATTGCTGCAATACTAGGGCCCACCATCTTTTTTGCGCCATTGCCGGGGAAGCGTCAGAGTATTGGTGATTGTTGCTTTTCTTCTATTTTTTTTCCTACAACCTTCTGCTAAGTAGTTTATTTCATTTCCATTATGCAAGTTCATTTTTGCAAAAGTATATTAGCATTTCCTTCTTTCATAGATTAGCATTTCAATTCCGCAATTTCAATTCTGCAAGTGTAGATTAGCATTTCAATTCTGCAAGCGTAGATTAGCATTTCAATTCCGCAATTTCAATTCTGCAAGCGTAGCTTAGCATTTCATTCCTGCAATTTCATTTCAGCAAAATAGATTATTCCTTTCCTGTTTTCATTTCAATTCTGCATTTTCACTTCAGCAAGATAGTTAGTTGCAGTTCAATCTATTTTAGTTTTGTAGGTATGAGAAAATAATTCCTTTCATGCCTTGTAGGAGTAGAGATAATTCAGAAAAATGATTGCACAACACCCCCACTGCGTCACACAGCCAACCTTCTCTCTTCTTCGATGGTTGTGATTAAAGAACCCCTAGGTGGACAACAAGACATATTTGAAGAACCTCTAGGGAAGAAGAAGAAGAAAACATTCCTCTAGAGCAAATGGCTACAAGCAGAAATGTTGGGAGAAGTACCTTGTCCCAAAATGAATTTGCAAATCAGATGGAAGATTTCAAGAATGATATGAGGCAATTTCTTGCCATGCAACTGGATACCTTACAGATCCAAAGGAAGCAAGAGGAAGCCAAGAGGGCTTTGGCCATCTTTTGTCCCAGGTGCACTAGAAAGCATCCTAGAAACGAATGTCCATTGTACTCCACAGAAGTGTGTTTTGTCTATGAAGAATACCATCCTACAGATCAGTGCCCTTCCTTGCCTGGAATCAAAGCTACATATCAAAGGGCCAAAAAATTCGTTGAACCACTCTATTTCATGAACCAAATGAGGTCACATGGACCCATACCCTACCAACAGGGAATGCAAGGGACATCCCATACCTATTACGACCCCTATCAAGCCACTTTCATCCTTTCTTGGGGTCCCCCTGTTCATCCTTCCTGGTTCAAACCTCCTCCTTGTTCCTTCACAGATCCATATCATGCCCAACAAGCTGCTCATTCATTTCACTCTCATGCTCAGCCATCGCCTCAATGGAATGCACCTCATCAGGGGTGGAGGCGCCAGTACAACTCTCCTCCCACTCATTTTCTTCCACCACCTGCTCAACTGCAACCATCGACTCCTACTCCACCAAGGCAACCCCAAATGCTTGCCCAACCACAACCCCATCCACATCCATCTCAAATATACACCTCCACTCAAATACCCGTACCACCATTCCCAAAACCATACAATGGAGTAGTGTTGCGGAGGTAAATCCCCTCTGCGGACAGAGGTGATCCCACTAGCCCCACAGGGGTCTAGCAACAATCAATCACGCTGCATGCAAGTTCCTAACTATACTATTTAGAAGTCGATCAAGGAGACCAACCTGGGATCCAACGCTGTTTGCCGTGGGAGAAGTGTCGCTCCTGTCCTCTAGCTCTGGCCGGTCGCTATCCTTGCGCTCCACGCATGGACACCTGCACAAATGAAGAACAACCCACAAACAAGCATAAAATCCGAAATCGTACAACTATATATCAGTCAAGCAGGATATAATTCAAATATTACCAGTAGAACACATGAATGGAACCATAATAACAGTCGCTTATCATTAATAGAAAATAGAGAAGAATTACAACCACTTAAGGCTTGACACTGCAAATCTCCTCTAGCTGGGTCGGAAGTCAGTCTGACATGTCATGCAAAGTCACTTTCTCTCTCTACAATCCGGCAGCATAACCTCTCTTTCAGCTCTTAGCTCAATACTATTTCTCTCAAAAACTCTAGCACTTCTTCTCCAAAAATTTGCACTCAAGAACTAGCATGTTCATTATGGGGAGACAGGCCTTTATAGATGGGGGGAGAGGAGATATGCATCGTATATGGACACATTCTGAGTTTTTGGTAATGTCCCATTATAGTCATTGCCTTGGATAGAAAAACCGACGGTCGACTGCTTTTGTGGGCTTTTTCCTTCAGGGAACTGGGTGAGTCACGGAGGAAAAAGCATTCTAGCATGCGCTGGCCAAAAATCATGCCCAATTTGTGTGGCGCGGGCCATGCTCTAGGACAGAACGTCTATGGGCGCGCCCTCTTTGTAGGGACTGAGCCATTGGCGCGGGTTAAAACACTGTGGACCCGCGCTAATGGGAAAAAGGCATTTTTCAAGGTTAATCTTCAGAGGGTGTCTTCATGGTTATTGAACTTCATACTCAGGGGACCTCAATGCAAGTGTTTTCAAGTTATGTCACTGGTCACAGGTCCATAAATGTGTCCTCCAATGTGTGACAGCGGGGGCGTAACAAGGACGGTGACCAACGGTGACAAATTACTGCGTAACACTAGGAATTGAAAGTTTTTGCCAATTTTCTCATGTTTGAATGATTTGTTGAATGTCAATGATGTATTGTCTCTAAAAATGGTTTTTCATCTCCTTACCTAGCCCTACTTAGACTAGGATCGATAAATTTTTCTTATGTATTTAATTTGTCCTTTTAAATCTATAATCAAAAGTTAGTTTTTTATCGATTGATCTTTATCGAAAGAAAATGTCGTAAAATTGTCTTTTCCTTTGAAAATTGAATTATTGTCAAATATTCATTCATGAAAGATTGATTGATTGATGTGTGCATATGATTATTCTTTTCATTGAAAATGTCATAATTCCTCATTTATTTGAAAACGAAAGTGTCGTAGAGTCTTCCTTTGCTTGAAAAGAAATTGTCGCAAAATCGTCATTTTTATGAAAAGAGTTTATTGATCGATTGTGCATTAGTTTTCCTTTTTGTTCATTCACATTAAGGGAAACTGAAAAGAAATACATGCATGTTGCATTGAAAAAAGTTTGTGTGTGCTGATAGGAATAGTGTAGGGAATTTGCATTTAGATTGTGCTCTTTGCTCTTTGATCAAAAGAAATATGATTGCTCTATCCCTAAGTAGCTAGGATTTTCATCGTTAAACTGAATGGAGAGAATGCTTATCGTGATAGTTGTATTCCTAGGAATTTCAAAATACATCACGTGGTGAAATTGAAACACAAATTCCTAAGCAAGATCAACTTAAAATAAACATCAATTTACCTAATGGAGCATTGTCATGAACAAGAACATTTAGTAGTTCTAAGCTAGAGACGTGTCCCGGCATCGTTAAACAAAGCAGCAGTCACTAACTTGTCTACAATACATCCCGAGTGTGATACCTCATTCCATGTACGTGAGTATATCGTAGCTCGTCCACGTACCTTCGGGTATATAGGGCGGTGCTATAGTACGTAAAGTATATGGGAATGCTCTCACTGTGCAGTTTTGCATTAGACATCGCTTATACAAATTGGGCCTCCATGTACCTTTGGGTATATATGGGAGGACAAATCTAGGTTGCTATCCATCCTTAAGTAACCGAGTCAGCCACCTTATAAACTGAGATACACTGAACACAGCATTCAGGGAGATTGCCTGCTCGTACTTCTTGGTTTGCCAGGAGGTATTCTGCAGTTCACAGTTGCTTGGTAAACCTTTTGCCTAGTATACCCTTTTTTGTTTTTTGTTTTTTGATAATAAAATTAATCAGCAATCATGCAGGAACATCAACCCATACCCCGTCGTTCACAGAGAACAATGAGCAAACCACCTTTGCCTCTCGAAGCGACAACAATTTGGGAAAAGTGGTCTCGCCTAACTAAGTCTAGTACATCAATAACTCCTAGTTCTTCATCTGAGTTACCTGAATCATCAATTACGATAAGTACAAAGACTCTAGTTACTCCCACTATTTCTGGTACATCTGTTCCTGAAGAAGAAGTTTCGCAATTACCTGAGGACATTAGCACTGATCCTAGTGAAACAGGAACCAAAGTTGTTCAACAAAAAGTTGATCCTCAATTTGAAGTTGCTCAACAAGAAAGTGCTTCTAAACTTAAATCAGTTCAACCAGAAGTTATTCCAGAATCTATCCCAGTTCAAACAGAAGTTACATCTGAACCTGAAATTGTTCAGGAACCTCTCTCTGAAACTGTTGTTCATTTACGCGAACATTTTGACTTCAAATTTGAACATTCAGAAGTTGCTACTTTACCGAGAGATGATCAATTAGTTATCCCTTAGACATCAGTAACTATTGAAACTGCACCTTCATCAACACGAGAAATCTTTTAAGGACCTGATGGTGAAGTTCTTCCACCAAGTTTGATTGCCATAGAGGAGGAATTGGAAAAAGTTTCCACACCTGGAACCTCGTTTCACTTTGGAACTGGGCTTTATCTTTGCCCTAATATTCCTTATTTCTTTGCTTCATTTGATCCTGCTTCATTTCAAGTACCTATGGAATCTTTAGGACAAATTTTGGGTCAGTTAACTACGGCTGAACAATCATTAACATCTCAGACTGTATCATCTGATGCAGCTGCAGTAGAATCTTCTATCTTAACTTCTTTGATGTTTTCTACTGCACCTGAGTCACACCTATATGGTGAATCATCCATCTTGATTGGTTACCAATCATTGTCTGGAACCCACCCAGGGGTTGCTTCTCCACCATGGTCACCACCCATGTCCTCAACCAGAATTTTACCTAGTTCTTCTCTAATGGGAACTCAACAGTTTTATCGTGCATATTAGTATCGAGCTGGGAAATCTGGTCAACAAAGACCTATGTATCCATTAAATAATGGATTTCCACCATATGGAGAGCAATTTGCCTATTCACCGTATCCTCCTTATTCTATGGGACAACCATATGGTAATATCCCACAATATTCAAGTCAACCTGGAATTAGAGTTTGTTAATGGCAACCAACAATGCCAGTTCAACCAAGGCTTGTGTATCCAACACAACCAATGCAAACTGCATAAGCTATTCCCACTACACTTGTTGTTACTACTATACCACAGTCACAAGTTCAAACTGTTGTATGTCAACTAGTAAAAACTAATCCTTCTACCTTTCAACCACAAGTTTCAAGTCAAGAAGTTCAAGTTTCTCAAGTTGTTGTACAACAACCACTTGTTTCTAGAGTTTAAAAACAACCTCAGGTTAGTATACCCTTATATGGACTGATCCAGGCTTATAATGGTATAGTTTATTCACAACTTGGCCAACTTTTCATTGCTAGACAACAACAACTGTTAAGTCCACAACAGTTGATTCAACAACCGTGGCAGCCTCAATTTAAACAACCTAATTCTAGTAGATCCAACCTCAGTTTGGACTTGTTTCACAAGATCAACCTGGTTTTGGTCAATCTCAAGCTTACCAAGGTCTTGGTCAACAAGGCTTTTCAGGTTATAGACAACCAAACATTCAACCTGGTTATCAACAACCACCTTACACTGGTTTTGTTCAACAACCATACCAAGGTTACCAAATGCAGATGCCCTATGTCGGTATGCAAAGACCTATTGCTCAGGAAATTCCATCATATCCTGGGTATGTTCAACCTAACTTGAATCAACGGTTGCCAATTGTAGCAACTTTAGAATTACCAAATTTAAACCGGCTCACTAATGATCCAATCTTATATGCACCTTGGTGGCCGATAATTCCACATAAGTTACCATCTGACATTTGGAAGTTTCACAGAAATCCTGGAGAAGACCCATCAAATCATGTTATGGACTTTCATTTTTGGTGTTCATCAAACAACTTGAATGATGATTGAGTCAGACTTCGCCTTTTTCAAAGAACACTTACCGGTCTAGCTGCTAAATGGTACATTGAATTACCAAGAGCTTCTTTCGATAACTTCACCACTTTAGCCACTACTTTTTTGACCCACTTCTAGTTACCTATCAGATACGAGACTGGAACAGAACTCCTAACCAACTTTAAATAGACTACTGCTACCCATATATCAGATCATATTCATGAGTGGCAACAGCATCGTTGAATGGTTAAGACATATGTTCCCGATTAGCTTTTAGCTGAGTGGTTCATAAAATCCTTGTTGCCATCAATCACCGAGGATGTGGCAAAAGGTGGGGTTGTCACAGAAGAGCAAGTCATTGCTCATGCCCAACATTTGGATTTGATTTACACACAATCCGGCATGCTTTATGATAAAATTCCCAATGCACCTTGACCAGCTTTCACTATTCCACCTCCTCCATAATCGAGTAAGGACTCTCATGCCAGTGATGGTGTGATTGGTTCTTCAAGCACCCAAACAGTTGGAAGACCATCTGGTCAAACTCTTACTGTTTCCAATCAAACTACCAATGCATCTGAAAATACTCTTGCCTCCAAGATTAATGCCATGTCATCTGACAAAGGCAAAAATCCAAAGGAACCAAGAAGTAAGAAAAAGGGGAAAAACAAAAAGAAACAAGAAAGTTCTCCTCCAGAGAAATCATATAATTCCTCTAATTTGGCAAAGAAACCTCATTATCCATGTCTGATATGTAATGACGAGCATTATATAAGAGATTTTCCACATCACTTTGAGGTCTCAACTTTTAAATACTTCAAATACATCGGCAATGTTGATTGATCCATTTCCAACTCTAGAGACACATTTGGTTGCAACAGACCATGCTTCCACATCCTACGTACTCATGTTATCCATCACAAAGCCACAAAACGAAATTTTGGTGTCAACAAGAAACAAAGATTATGGAAATCCATTGTCGTTAAATAATCAGGCCACTGATCATCCTAATCCTTCGACCTCGACTTCATCAGAAGTTGTTCCACCAATTGTACCTGAATTGATAATAAAACCACCAAAGGGAGTTGTGCACAAATCAACATTCAACCCTCGGGATCGAGCAGCTCAAAACTATAACATATTGGAAGATATTGCTCAATCAGCTTCTGCTATGTCGACACTCGAGTTGTTGCGAAATTGTCCCTCCCGGAAACAGGCTTTATGTCAGTAATAGGTGGAATAGATCCTATAGATTCAAATCTTGTGGTTTTTAAACATGCGAGATATTCACCATAGTTACCGGCGCAATTAGCGTTCCTAATCCAAGTAAAGTCTCTCAATAAGAATGTTCACTGAACTATTATTGATGAGGGGGCATCTACTTGCATTATGTCCATGAGCTATTGGAAAACACTTAGTTCACTGTCGTTGTCACGATCACCAACTACGTTAAAAGCCTTTGATGGAAGAACATATACTCCATGTGGGATTTTGAGTAACCTGCAAATCGAACTAGGGGATAAAACAGTTACTGTTAAAGTTGAGGTAGTTGACGGACCCCTCAATTACAACATTTTACTGGGAAGGCCTTGGGTATATGCTATGGCTGCTGTGTTTTCCACATACTTTCGTACTATTGCATTCCCTTTTAAGGGTGGAATCACAGTCATTGATCAGCTAGCCTTCTTTGTTAATAGTTCACAGGATACGGGAATCATTCTGTTGGTACACATACCCCCGCTGTCACTTCAAAGTGTTCGAGTAGGTCTCTTTAAGGATCCTTCTCTAATGGGCACTTTTACCCTCCCGTGACCATTTGATTTGGCCGAAGTGGCAAGAATAGAGACTTGCAACATGATTTCCTCCACCTCATCTAATTTAAGGAGGATTTCCAACCAAGTTTAAGTTGATACTAATATTGAGGTGTTGTCATTAAGCCCCATTGAATCATCCTAGCAATAAATCTTTCGAGCTTGTGCGGCAAACCCAAATCTGCACTCAACCATTGTATGGGTAGATAGATCGTTAGAATATGGTACCTCTTCGGATCCTTTTTAACGTATACATTCTACGAATGAAGGAATCATCCAATAAATGATGATAGGAGAGGAACCATGGGAGGATTATCATCATCGTTTCCACCTTCCAGATTCCATTGAATATTATTCAAATGAACTAAACCACTCATCAATCGTTGATTTCTTGTCGAATTCTGTTAGGATTCATAGTGTAGATTCTGAGCGTAATTTGTCAAACATAGAAGAAACAATTTATATAAACATTTCAACCAAGGCTAACATAGTAGAGAACATTCATGTCGACAAATCTTGTTCTCCATTAGAACTTGATAATTATCGTGCTCTGTTTCGTGAATTTAGAGATATTTTTGCATGGTCTTGTAAGGAGATGTCAGGAAGTGACTCAAGCATTATTGAACATGAGATTAAAATGTACCCTGATGTCAAACTAGTACAACAATGGCTTTGACCTATTCATCCTAAGAAATTCGTTGCCATTAAAGCAGAGGTTGAAACACTTTTGCGTGTTGGCTTTATTTTCCTTGTACCTCTTATCGATTAGGTATCTAACATTGTTCCAGTTATGAAAAAACAAGGAAAAATTCAAGTGTGCATCGATTATAGGGATGTAAATCAAGCATGTCCAAAAGACAATTGTCCTACACCTTTTATCGACCAGATTATTGACGAATGTGCCAGATGTGAAATCTTCTCATTCATGGATGGATTTTCTGGCTACAATCAAATCAGTATCCGCCCATAGGACCAATCAAAAACCACTTTTATTTGTCCGTGGGGCACATTCGTCTATCGAAAGTTACCTTTTGGTTTGAAGAATGTAGGGGCTACATTTCAAAGGGCAATGAATTATGCCTTCCATGACATCGAGCACATTGTTCAACCTTATCTTGATGATTTTCCTACTCATTCATGAAAGTGGACTGATCACCCGCAACATTTCAGAGCAATATTTTTACGGTGCCAACACGACAAGATAAGATTCAATCCACACAAGTGTGTGTTTTGTGTTGGTTCTAGTCGATTGCTTGGATTCATAGTCTCAAAAGATGGAATTCAACTCGATCCTAAGGTTCAGGCAATCCTTGACTTGCCTCCACCTTCCAACTTGTTACAATTACAGAGACTTCAAGGGAAGGCAAACCTTCTGAGGAGGTTCATTCCAAACTATGCTAAGTTGGCTAAAGGTTTTACGTGTCTATTGAAGAAAGGGGTACCCTTCCATTGGGACCAGGTTGCGCAAGCTTCCTTTGATGCTCTTAAAGATTCCCTGATTAAAGCATCATTAACGTATGCCCCAAACTATCAAAAAGATTATTACTTGTATCTTGCCACTGCAAATACAACCATTAGCATGGTTTTAGTCCAAGAAGAAAGTGGAACTGAAAATCCTATTTATTACTTGAGTCGTAATCTCAATGATACAGAAAGTAAGTATTCATATGTCAAAAAGTTAGCTTTGGCAGTCGTTCAAGCTATGCAGAGATTTAGTCATTACATCCTCCTTCGTAAAACTACCATTATATCGGTTTGCAACCCTATGACATACATTTTGTCACGTCAATTGCTAGGGGGCAAATATTCCAAATGGATAGTTATCTTGTAGGAGTTTTATTTGGAATTCATCAAATTTAAATCAAAGAAATCTCTTGTCTTCGCCGAGTTAATTTGTGATCTTCCCTCATCCTCCAATGATTCAACTTCAGAAGCATCAATCTTGGATGAGTCTCTGTTTCTTATCTCATCAAGTGATCCATGGTATGGAGATATACTGGTCTATCTCCAGACCCAAGCTTTTCGGCCTAATACCTCTCACTCCGAACAACGACGTACTCGATACCAAGCCAAAGATTATCTTATCATTGGTGATACGCTTTATCGTCGTGGTGTCAATACGATTTTATGTAGCTACCTCACTCATGAGGAAGCAGAAAAAGCTTTGAATGAATGTCATTCAAGTGCTTATGGCGGACATTTATCTGGTTACAATACCACACAAAGAATTCTCTATGCTGGTTATTTCTGGTCAACCATATTCAAAGATTGCATTCTTACTGTCAAAAGTTGTCATGCTTGCCATATATTTGACCGAAAAACCAGATTACCACTTGCACCACTGCATCCATTCATTGCTATTGGCCCATTCACCAAATGGGGTATTGACTTTATGACATGTAACTCTACCTCGGCCGGGGAGCATGGGTATATTACAGTCACCATTGTCTATTTTACCAAATGGGCCGAGGCGATGCTAACATTGAACAATAGTGGCGAAACGGCTGCTTTATTTTTCTTCAAGCATGTGGTTGCTAGGTTTGGTGTACCACAAGCCATAGTCATAGATCATGGATCGCATTTTCGCAATCAAATGATGGTTGAATTGACCGCCAAGTTAGGACTGTCACGTGATAGTTCTACTCCATACTACTCGCAAGTTAATGGATAAGTCGAGGCTATTAACAAAGTCCTTAAGCGCATGTTGCAAAGAATGATTGGAGTTCATAAAAGAAATCGCCATTTAATCCTGTACTTAGCTCTATGAGCATATCAAACTTCGGTGCAAAATGCGACCGGATTCACACCCTTTTAGTTGGTGTATGGTTTGGAAGCAGTGTTACCAATCCAATGTGAAATCTCATCTCTCAAACTCGCGATTGACCTGCTACCTGACACTTCTGAAGAAGAAGCGCATTTCTTGGAGTTAATCCATCTGAATGAAACCTTTCATGATGCCACATTGGCTAACAAAGCGCATAAGAAACATATTAAGGCACAATATGATAAAAATGTCAAGCCTCGTGTCTTTTCAGAAGGTGACCTAGTCTTGCTTTACGATCAAGAGTCTGATAAAATTGGAGCGGAAAAATTTGAACTACTATGGATGGGCCCTTATGTTGTTAAGTGTGTTTTGATGAAAAGTGCCTATGAGTTAGTGGACTATGATGGGATTCCACTGTCGCAACCCCGAAACGGGTTGTACCTTAAACGTTACTATGCTTAATTAAGTGTAGTAAGAACTCACTGTATATATGCTTTGATTGCATGCGTGTGTGTGTTTCTTTTAGAGTTCTTATTTGGTTAAATAATCCACTTCCCATTTGTTGCAGATGTCGAACATTTTGGAACCATTTGTTGGTTATGCCGATGGGGATAGTCGTAGTACGCAGAATCTATCTTCTACAGCATGGGCCATTTTCACTCCAAACGGCAAGTTAGTGAGTTTTAGAGAGATATGTATTGGACAATCGACAAACAATATCGTTGAGTATAGCACGTTGATTCAACTCCTCTCTTATGCCATTTCACTTGGCATACACCGAATCATCATTAGGCTAGACTCACAACTTGTTGTATTACAACTTACTAGCGTTTATACTATCCGAAACCCAGCAATTCATCGCATGTTCCTTAGAGTTCGTATTTTGGAAAGGTATTTTGAGTTTATTCAATATCAACATATTTCTAGAAATCTAAACACATCAACTGATTCTCTAGCAAATTACGTGTTAAATAGACATTTGCGACATATGTAAAGTAAATATTTTCAATTCACATCATCAGTTGAATAGGGTTGCATCACTTAACCATAATAAAACTTTGAAAGTAAAATAGATAGTTGTTTTAAAAAAAATTACAAACAGTTTGTGTCCAAGACAAAAATTGGTCATGTGACCCAAAAACTCGAAATGTATGCAAAAACATCTAAGTAGACTAATGCTACTCATGATAACAGGTCACACCCTGTGCTATCATGCATAAAACTCTCATCCAACAACTCGGCACACCAATGGTGTGGCACTGCAGTCGCATGGGCAACTCCTTGATCCGAATATCTGGAATGCCTAGGGTCAAACCCTCTATGTGATCCTGTAGCTTAGCCAATGTGTCGGCTAGGTCTAGGTCTCAGAGAACTGCTCTCCCAACAGGGCTCTGTCCTGGCCCACCTACCTCTTGTTGGTGTCCCACGGGTCAAACAGGTCCAACATATGCATACATAAAAAATGATTTTTTTTTAGTCTTGGAAATAATAAAAAAACACAAAAAAATGTAGAAACTTTAAAATCAAAAAACACTTTGGTCAAACAATTTACCGATAGTACCTACTGTGCTCCAACTGGTAACATCAAGTCTAGATCTCCACAGAAATCCATTCTTGAATATGGATACTCTGCGATGGCCATATCCTATCAATCAAACCACTCAAAGAATGTAGGGGTAAATGAGATCAATGACTGATCAGCATGCCTAGCCATAAGATATACCCATCTCTACATCCGTGGGTCCCTAGGTCCAAATACACCTAGTGAAACAGGTTGTGGCTGCATAAGTGGAATTCTCTCTGAGGCCAAAGAAATTAGGATCGACCCATAATCAAAGTTCTTTGTCTTTCCGCTTTTAACCTTGGTCAGTTGTTCTTTCACAGATGAAAGAACTGCCTCACACCAATTGAACACTTTTGGCTCTAAACACTCTAAAGCATACTGCATGTATGATCTGTTTTCCAAGTGTAGTGTCGCGCTGCCATCCAGTTTGGCGAGGGTAAAGAGGATTGTCCTCAATGGTAAATCAATAACATCCTTGATGTTAATCTTTCCGTCTCTGCTAGGTTAATCACCTTCCCGACAGAACTGTCGTATGTGGTCTCTCACTGATTCACCTCCTCTGGCCTGATAGTGAGATAGGGGCATCCTGCCTCCACAGTCCAGTCAGAAAGTATATGTTATTGATGGTAAATGGGATCAATTTTTCCCTAATGTGAAAGGCTTGATCAGTAGGATCCCATGAATGAACAAGGAACTGTAAAAGCTCAATTTGCAGCCACATGCTAGATAGTCGGAAATACTTGAGTAACCCGCAATTCCTTAGGGCCTCAATCATACCCTGATTATTTAGGGCAATCATATCTTGTTCTTTGTGCTCTCGTTCTCTCCATATAATCACCATTTTGATCTAATTAATTTCTGCAATACAACCATTAGAAAAATTAGGATCCATTTTTTTGCAAAAGAACAACAGAAAATTTGGGAGAAAATAGCTGTGTAAACTTGGGTTTTCCGCCCAACGAACCCCTGCCTTAGAGACAATGCACTGCAATGCATGCAACCTTCTATGTCTGTGCAATGCAACGTACCTTTCAATGCTGAAAGGGCATGTTGATCCTAGAGTTCAAAATTGAAACCCTAGGGGCCTAAAAAACTCAAAATTTTTGCTTAAAACCGAAAATAAATGGAATGAAATAAAAGAGAACAGAGATAGCTCCTACCTGGTCCAGATGGCACGAGGAATGGTCCACTGAATCCTCTGCAATCAACTAGTGAACTTCGAGGTAAAAACTGCTCAAAAGCACCAAAATCAAAGGGTAAATGTGAAATGGTAAAAATGAATGGTAAAACTTGTTTTTATGTTTATTTCTTGCACATTAATCAAGTAAACATTAGTTTTTATTCATTTTATCCATGAAACAAGGATTTTTAATCTATTTTGATGGTGTTTTGAGCAGTTTTAACAACTGAAATGTAGAGTTTGACGTGCTCAAATGTAAATTGAACATCTTTGACCACAAAGCAAATTTTTATCTCTTTTTGGAGCTTTGTTAAAAATGAAAAAGGAACCCCCTTGGAGTCCTCTTTAAGCTTTTTTCAGACTCTCTAGATATGAAAATATTGCCGAGCACTTATCCTTTCCAGCTCGTTAAAGGATTGGAAATGATATCTCTCTTGTATTATTTAACGCTTTTTCGAACTTGAAAGATTATTTTATGAAAACGAGTTTGTGGATTTTTCTTTTCATCCCTTTTTAAACTCTCTAAACATGAAAAGGACCAAGTTATCTTTGTCGTTAAACTCGTTAGAAACATCAAATAGCGACAAACTTGTCCATCTAGACAAGATTGAGTTTCACCTTCGCTAGACTCGCTAAAACATCAAATAGCGATGGATTCACTTGAAGGGTGAAATTATATAACAAGCATATGTTATCCTCCTTAAGCTTGATTAAAAATAAAGAGGTACTGGTCAGCAATGACTAGGAAAAATTGGAAAAAGGGGAAAACACTTTATGGTAGCAAGTCGCTCTTGAACATGACACGTTCACCTCATCTCCGTGACTATGTGGGTTGGGTCATTCAGCTTGATGGTTATCACACCGTTGGTCTATCATACCATCCATTACTTTGTTGTGGGTCAATGCTACCAATTCATCTTAGTGTCACTGACATGTTCAAGAGAAGTCATTCAGTTCAAACTTCATCCTTTGCAATACCGTAAACCTTTATTTTCATGACCCCCATTCCTGTACCTTCTGTCGTCAGTTGATTCTCATCTCCAAGATCATTTACCTCGTTTCATGTCGTTGATGTGGGATACATCAAGGCCCTCCTGCGACGAGTCGCTTCTTGTTGACGTCAGCACATTATCCAAGAAGTTGACTTAGAAACACCCCTTTAGTACCTTAAGGCTTGCATACATCAATGTCAGGTTTCTTGCTTCCAGTGATAGGTTGACATTAGTGGCCTTCGACTGAAAGACTTTGTATAGTGTTCGACATCAAATCATTTATTCACACCATGCAAAATGCACTGTAGTACCTTGAGGGTAATTATCATTATCGTTGATTCCTCTCGCGTCTATTAACAACTTACATCATTGGCTGGTAATCAGACGATGTCTTCCCATGTTCGACTTCGAAACATTTATTCAAATGGTTAGAATTGTACTTGAGAGAAAGGTTGAACGAGATTGAAGACCCCGGATCTAGTTTCATCCATCTGTGCTGCGATATTTTCAAGAGTACTAAATCAAATGTACAATGGCCTTACATTCATGGTCATCCATTCATGGGTCTATATCTATAGACAACTATATTTGTACATGTAATGAAAGTTTATAAGTTAAGCATGGGTATGCCTTCCCTCAGCGAGTTCATGAGAAGAAAACAAACTATCACGATATATGTATTGTAATTGATGCAGGTCACCTTCTGCTTCAAAACATCCTCTCCACATGATAAAGCATTTCACTCGACATACATATTTATGACTTCATGCTTTAGGGGGAAACTGTTATAAATCCATTTGTGCACATCAACCCCAACTTACAGATCAGTTCTATTAGGGCCCATCAAACCCTAATTCAATTGTTACATTCCCTAAAGAAGTTAACCATAAGAATGCCTAGCTTCCCAAGAAGTTCCATGACTAAAATCATCCAGAAACTTCCTCTAAGAAGATCAGCATATGCAGGCCTTCATTAGGGTGCATTGCAATGCAGCCAATACACTATCAGTGTGCATTGTAGTGCACTTGGTCTCTCTTTGGCCTGTGCTAGGCGAATTTGAGGGAATTTCCATTAGGGTTTGAAAGATTCCTTATCCATTGGATGCCTCTAAAAGTTTTGCAAGACTATCCACTCCTTTGGGTTTGTATTTGGATGAGGAAGGGAGTTAAGGAACGTCAATCCCTTTATCCCTTCCTCCATGGAACTAAATTCTATGTTTGGGAGGGCATTCATTATTACCTTTTATGGCATAACTTCCTTCATTCACATATAAAAGGCCACTCATCTAAGTGATCAAGAGATGGAAATCATTGAATTATAGGGATATGCCATTAGTATGAGACTTGAGTTGATTTCAAGTGTTGTAATGATGTCAAAATATCTTGTGTTATGAGGAGAAGATGGGATTGAACTAGAGGAGTGATGCTAAATCAAGCAAATTGTGTTGTAACTCTTCCTTTTACTAATAAAGTGTTCACAGTTTTTTCCATATGCTTGTATTGTCCATTGATGCTTTCATATGTGTATCATGTACTTGATGCCATGCTACGTTTAATCAATAGATCATTATCATATGCTTTGATCGGTTTTTGTCTTCTGTCTATGTGCAGGTACTCTTTAAGCAGATTAAGTACAGAAAGGAGTGAAATAATTGGTCAAGGGAGATTGTAGGTTTTAAACCCGTACAGAAATTACCTGCATACGAATTCTAAATCATAGGAAAAATAAAAATGCGAGAGCATAACACATAAAACACATATACACAGAGATTTCCCACTGTATCTCAAAACCGAGACTACCAACTTGATTTTTCATTATATTCCTTTCAATGTTACAATACATATTTATACATGCCGAAGCATCCAATACCATGGACCGAAAACCATCGCGTCCAAAACCATGGACCGATAACCAT